>CAUHTR010000401.1:0-138149 GCA_959609185.1 Schmidtea polychroa | reverse complement strand
CAAAATATTATTAAATTGCATTCCTACAGTAGGTAATATAAATTGTCTAAATTAATTTTTTTAGTGCAGTAATGGGCTAACTACGGCCCACGGCGAATTTTAAAAAATTATAATAAGGGAAAATATTATCAAGTGTAGAGCTAATCATTCTCTACTTTGTGTTACATTTCTGTAAGTCGAATTAAAAATTTTATATTTTTAGTGACGTCTTACGTTTTTCTATTAAATTTTCGAATCGAATTAAGTTATTTCTGTGACGTGTATTTTTAGATCTTCTTTGTCATGTGTAAACAACTTGAAGATCAATATGCAAAGAAAAAATTGAGTTATCGACTATTTATGGGACCATATCAAAGGTTTTTAACTAAACCTGTTTGCTTGGCAGCTAGCTATGAACGACTTGTCTCATTTTCCTAGATTAAATTCAATACCTTCAATAAATGATGACAAGCTTAAAAGTTTTGAAGATAGCCTGAGAAAAATGTATTTGAGTTTGAACGTAGATTTCAATGCCATTTAGAATGAGATATTTTCACCATGCCTTTCAACGTAAATTTTGAGGCAGCAAGACCGGCTTGAGTTAATTGAGTTACAATCTAATAATAAACTAAGGCAGCTTTTTATCAATGTTCCAAAACTATAATTTTACAAATATTTATCAAAACGAAGTATCTCAAATTTAATATTTCATGCCCAGAAAATTAGTGCTATGTTTGATTCAACTTAGATATGTGAACAAGTGTTTTCTACCATGAATTGCAGAAAGAATTCTATTAGAAATAAACTCTTTTTTCAGACAATAACTGTGTAAATCCTACCGAAATTATCTGAAACCCAATACAATGAAAGCTCTTTAAATATTTTAATCGGACTCGACACTGTACAGCAGTAATTCCCAAACTTTTTTTGTCGGTGGAACCCCAACAGTTAAAAATGTCAAAAATTAGAATTTAAAATATAATTTTGTTTTATTAGTTTTAATGAGCGGCATAACATTGACTTTCACAGCAAATTTTTTTAATTTTTGGTTCAATCTTTGACAAGCAGACTCTCATTTCTTGGTCAACTATCAGCAATCTTTATCACTTCTCAAAATCCATTAAATATAAAAGTTTAAATTTACCGAAAGTGTCTTTACTTTTGATTAATACTTTTAGTTTTAATAAATTCCTAAAATTTCTGATAATATCTAGTGTCAAAGTTCGAAATCTCGCGGAACCCCTGAGAATTCTCACAGAATCATAGGGTTCCCCGGAACCCCATTTGGAAATCACTACTATACAGTAATAGCCACAGTTACACCAATTGGTTCCATCTAAAGATTTATTATCCATTAACACAGAGTGATCTCTGTATATTGCGCAATAACTAACATATTGTATTGAATTACGCCATATACTCAGAACTGCTTCACATTTGGTCTTTGGCCTATAATGTAATATCATTACTCTCCCCTTCATAAGATTTATACCATCTCTTTAACCATTTGATTCGTCGGTGCCGCGTCGTATCTGGATATTGCAATTCAACTTGATGATCTGAAACAAATCTAAGAATTTTATATGGATCATCATATTGAATATAATTTTTGTTTCTTCTCTGTAGTTATCGTCTTACTAGTACCTCCTCCCCATTTCAAAATGTCGTTTAATTCTTTTGTCGTTCTCGAATTTCTTCATCTTTTGCGCAGCTTTCTTGTTATTCGTTTGTGCTTCTTCCGAAATATCGTGTACTTGATGTTTGAGTCTAGAATTAGCGTGTAACGTTATTTTCCGTCCATATACTAACTCAAATGGTGAATATTTTGTAGAACTTTGGTAAGTTGCATTTATACTGAATTCAATTCGAGGCAGCAGTTCCTTCCACTGTTTTTCAGGACAGCCCCTTTTCATCGTCGTCACAAAGTAAATCTCTCATTGTTCTGATAGCTCTTTCCACTAAGCCATTCGACTGATGTTGATATGGTGAGGCCAATTCTTGCCTTATTCCAAGTTGTTCTAATTTTTCCTTCAAATATTTGCTTTCAAATTTTCGCCCTCTGTCTGTCAATATACTTTTTGGTTTACCAAATTTGTAAATCCAATTGTTCATTAGTGTCTTCAAAATATTTTTTTTCATCTTGGTTTGCTGTAGCCGTTAGACTTACTAATTTCCTAAACCTATCAATAAAAACGATAACATACTTTTTGTCGGTTGAAGTTCTCTCCATGAAAGCAAAATCCATCACAATCTGTTGTAGAAATTCAGAACTTTCGTGTGGAATTAAAATGTCATTTATCTTCTCTTGGTCTATTGTCCTTCTTCACATCTCTTTAACGGTTTCTTGCATTTTCGACCAGAAAAAATTCCCTTCCAAATAATGAAACAGTTCCAACGTGACATAAATCTTCATGTATTTTAATCACTAGTTTAGATTGATAGCTTTTTGGGATTATCACTAGATCTATTTAGTCTGACTCCAATACAAGCATATCATCCGATATCTTTAACCTATCTTTATATCTGAATAAAAAACTATTTAGAAGCGATTCCTTCCAAAAATCTATTTGATTCCTAAGAATTTCCATCGCTTCCTGGAACAATTTATCTTTCTTCTGTTCTTCCATAATTTCTAACATTGTCTGTGTTTTTCGTATCAAATTGATATATCTTACTCTTGATCTTTCTTGTTTATGTTGTACATGTGCTGTCTGACACTGTGCACATAAACTACCCTCGATCCTTGATAATCCATCTGCATTTGCATGTTCTTCATCTTTCCGGTATTTCAATTGGAAATCGTATTCCGATAGATCAGCCATCCATGTCTAAAATTGTGAACTTATTGCTTTTTTCGTACGAATTTTTTTATACGAATTCTTCCCCGTATAAATAGTGTCTAAAATAGAAATGCAAATATAAAATGCAATGCCAATAACTCTTTCCTGGTTACGCAGTATCCCTTTTCATGGGCCGACAGATTTCGTGAACCGTATGCGATAACTATTTCTGAACCGTCTTCTTTTATTTGACTCTCCAATAGCTTCAAAACTGGTATCAGTATCCAAAATAAATTTACGGTCTATACGAGGAAAATCAAGAATAGGTGCTTGTGTTAAGGCTTCTTAAAGTTGTCTAAAACTGTTTTCACATTTTTCTGACCATTCGATTGTTTTACCACAACTTGACGCTGCTGCATGTAGAGGTGCTGCTATTGTAGTATAATCTTTGACAAATCGTCTATAGTAATTTGCCAAACCCAGAAATGATCGAAGTTGTTTAGAACACTGTGGTTTCGTCGCTTTTGTAATTAACTTGATCTTCTCTGAATTTGTCTGTATTCCAAGGAATTTTCATTTGGTTTTGTAAATTTCACACTTCTCCGGATTTATTCTTAGTCCTGTTTTTTTATTCTTTTAAAAACTCGCAATCTCTCATCATGTTCAGACTGATCCTTGCCATATACCAGAATATCGTCTAAATAAACTATTTCTCCATTAAACAATATACCCTCTAACATCGTGTGCATTAATCGCTAAAACGTTGTTGGAGCCGTTGATAATCCAAATGGAAGTCGATTGAAATAAAATTGACATTTTTGGAACTAAAAGCCGTTTTTTCTTGTGCTTCTTCTGCTAAAGTGACTTGATAGTATGCTTGTCCAATTATAATTTAGATCCTGATAGATTATCGAGTAATTGGGATATGTTGAGCGTAGGGAAAGATTTTCTTTCTGTCATCTTATTCAACTCTCGATAATCTACGAACATTCTTATTTAGCCGTCTTTCTTTCCTACTACAACCATTGGAGAGCTCCATGGACTTTTACAGTGTATTATAACTCCAGCTTTTGTTAACTCTTTTATCATATCGTCAATTTTCTGTTCTAGGTGCATCGGTTGTCGCTTTGAAAATTGCATTGTTGGATTCCCAGATGTATTAATTTCGTGCTCTACGATTCTTGTGAATCCTAAATCAAATCTGGCTGTCATAAATATTGACGCGAATTCATCTAATAATTTTTTAATTGTTGGCAATTCATTTCTTCCCAATTCCTTTTTTGCTTTTTGTCTTCTCTCGTCATCAGAATAATTGCTAATCTTTGTCTTGGATTAGATATTGTTAATTTCCATCAACTGCACTCCAAATTCTTTCAAAATATCTATCCCATCAATAAAACCTGGAAATATATTTTTAATAACAATTATTTTGATAGTCCTCATCTTATCTTGCAAATAAACATTTGCTTCTGTACATCTCTGTGGTTTTTGAGTTCCTGGAAAAACTCCATATATTTTGATTTCACTGTTGCTTAAACGTGGACTGCCAATTTTATTCCATGTTTCCTCATTCATCACTGTAATTGAAGCTCCAGAATTCCACAACATCTCAATCTCAACATCATTTATCATCATCTTGCTCCATTCTCTTCCATCTGATGTCGCATACTTCATTCCTTCTGTTCTGTCATTCCGATTTTCTTCCTTTACAACCCCATTGACGAAATGTATGCAATAGAGTTCCTCGTGTTTTTTTCAGTTTCCACATCATAAATTGCATTATCATTAATTGATTCTCTTTTTCTGCATCATCCGAGTAATTTCTTCCGTTTTCTTCGTCATGCACACAAGCTGTTATTTTTTGGTCTCATAGTTATGTTGTTCTTTCTTTATTAATAAATAACAATCACGAAAATTATGCCCTCCCTTACCACATATCAAACATTTATCTTTTAGTGGGCATTCATATCTTCTATGCCCATATTCTACACAGCAAAAACATTGGCCTGGCTGTAATTCACTGTTTCTTGGATCAGGAAGGCCTCTAGATCGATTGTATAATCTCTTGGCAATGTGTTTAAGCGAAACCGTTGGTGTCCTTCTCTGCACATTCTGTTCGACTGTGTATGATTCATTTCGTTATTTCTGTTATACGAATTATCTGGAAAATTCTCTCTTCTGTAATTTCCTTGGCTTCTTAATACATTGGTGTTGCTTCCATTTGTTTCTCTTGTAAACGTTTCTGAATTTCATGTTGCTTCCGCGTAACTACTCTTCTTTATTACCATAAGTTCTTCCGTTTTTACTTTTGATTCCACTTTTTCGTAAATTTTGGCCAGTTGATTTCGTTCTTCTGCTGTCATCATTAGTTTCATTGTTAGAGCATCCTTTAATCTTGTGTTTGACGCGTCCAGTTATAATTTCATTGGCAATCTCCTCTACCTTCATTCCTGAATTAATAACTTCACTCACTAATTTCAATACCTTGATTTCGAAGGTTGAATATCTCTCATTTTCCTCTTGTCTAATTGCAGCAAGTTCTTTAATCTTGTCTATAATAGTCAATTTAATTGTAAATGTTTCGGAAAACCATTCTTTAGCTGCTTTATCTGTTGTTTTTTCTGTTTTAAAATTTTTCCACAGTGTAGCCGCTTCATCGCAAAGGAGAAAATCGAATGCTTATGTCCTCTTCAAATCATTCCTAGCGATCCAATCATCAATTGCTTGTATCCATTTTTTAGCTTCCTTGCCGTCATATCTTCTGATTTCTATATCCAAGAGTTCTTGCGCACATTTCGGTAGTGCGTCTCTTGCAGACTTTTCCATTTTCCTCGAGTCGTCATTGTGTGAACATTTTCGGCGTGGTCGCCAGTTACAACAATTGGTTCCATCTAAAGATTTGTTATCCATTAACACAGTGATCACTCTTAAATAGTAATGTATATTGTGCAATAACTAACACATTATATTGAATTACGCAATATACTTTGAACTATTTCACATTTGGTCTTTAGCCTCTAATGTAATATCATTACTGCTACCACTAATCTAAAGGTTGAATTCTTTAAACGAAGCAATATTCTAAAAAATGAAATACAAAAATTTTATGAAAAATGAACTAATAATAGTTACTTTTAATATTATTGTTGAGGATATCTAAATGACAAATTTATAAATAAATATATAAAATTACTTGGGGGAAGATCGTCATGACCAACTGGACAATCTATTGGAACTCAGAAAAGAAAATGGAAGTAAAAAGAAATGAGAAAGAGGAATGAAACAAAAGAAATCAAACATGAAAGCAAAAACAAAGGTCAGTACTAATTAATTAGTACAAAAAGGAAAAGGAATTTCGAAATCGGGAAAATAGAAAACAACAATATTCTTATATCGACAGCTTGTCAGAGATGACGAGATCAAAGCAAAATCAAGCCGGAGCCGGAGCCGCAAAAAGGAAAAATTAGAAAATATCTCGACAGCTGTCAAAGATAACTCGGTCGCAGGAAAAATTGGGAAATTAAAGATAAACTGAAATGCTACAAATTGAAGAGGTATAAAAGGATGTAGCACAGCAGAAGCAGGAAGAACTATAGAGAGAACAATTTAGAAAGAATTAAGAAAACACGTGAGAGAACAGTTTAGAGAACAGTTTGGAGGAACAATTGAGAGAACAATTTGGAAGAATAAAATTGAAGCAGATATACTAAATAGAACGCAGAAATAAATAAAAGCAGCAAGAGTTTATTCAGTTCATAATAGAGTAAAGTTCGGTGAGACAATCCAAGTCAAAATCAGAAAACAACCGGTTAACATTACCAATTATTACACTCCTCAGTTGTGAGAGATCTGTCAAATCAAGGTTATACGCGTGTGCTGTTCTTCATCATAGTGTTGTAATAAGCACTGTATAATCGATAGTTAGCTGTTGAGCCAATTGTATCATTGTGAAAATATTTGTGATATTCAATAAAGTTTCCAGTGTTAATTGTTGTTTCTGGATCAGTCAAAGGTACGCTTGGAGTCAGAGTAAGAATTCTAATTTTTAACCAACCCAATAACCCAACATTATGGTCAGTTCCCACAACTAGGTGGTTACTCTTGGACCAATTTCTTATGCAATTCACCCCAAAGTAATTTGTAAAATTATAAGATTTTTATTTACAAATTCTTTTTTGTAATATTAAAACGATGACATATTTTTTAAACAGATATAATAAGGTTTTTAACGTAAAAGAGGAGAGAAATTAAAATATTAAAATTTACCTTCTTCATTTTATTTATGAAAGGAAATTTGTTAGATGGTAAATTTTGTCTAATATTGAGTCAGGCCCGGATTTAAGTCGATTGGATCGATTATACCCAATCTTGCCCCGTATCACCACAAAAATTAACAAAAAGTTTTTTTTCGAAATTTAAAGTAAATTTCTTTTGTCGATAAAGGATAAATTATAAATTATTCCAATAATTAAAAATATATTTATTTTAAGTTCGCATTGATGGATGAGATTTATTATTATCTTTATTATAATATATATACATTATATATATATATATATATATATATATATATAATATATATATATATATATATATATATATATATATATATATATATATATATATATATATATATATATATATATATATATATATATATATATATATATATATATATATATATATATATATATATATATATTATATATATATAAATTATAACATAAAAAACGGATACCCGTAAGTGTAATTTTTGACTAACGGTTAATTAATCGGACAGTACTATCGTCTCTCTCAAATATTCTATTCTATATGCGCCTTACTCGGCTAACTCTTATTTATATTCAATAAAATGTAATTGTTTTTGTATTTTGTGCCTTTTAATTTATTAATGTATGTAGAAGTTTACCTATCTTATGATCAAGGACATTTTATATATATATATATATATATATAAATTTATTTAAATATTTAATATATAGAGGGATCCGCAAAAAATGGCCTGTGTTGAGCAACGTTTCCTCTAAGCTGCGCGCGCAGCACCTCCAACTCCCCAGCGCAGCAAAATTATTTTCAGCGCAGTATATTTATTTTATTTTCACCTTCCAATTAACATATTTATTATAAAACATTACGAATTTTTGATACTCAATATTATTATGTGGTTCATTTTGAATATTTAAAAATTTTCAATGTTAATAACCAGATGCATAATAACGGTGTATTTCTGTAGTGTCGTTTTAAAACTCTTACAACCACGTTATAGCATTTTGACGCTCATTTGTATTTAAAGGCTGCTCAGCGCAGCTGACTTTGCGCGCACTGCTGCTTATGGCTTAGACTCACATTAGAGGGAACATTGGTGTTGAGTATACTGTTAAAATATTAAATTTAAGTTATGTAATAAAGTTATGTCAAATAACTCATATTTATAATAGATTTTATTTTATTCATAATATTTAGCTAAAAATACATTTAAATTCACGCATAGATATTTATAAATATAATATAGACTCTATTATAGAGCATACGCGACCTAGATTAGCGTGTCAAACGGTTACGTAATTTTTTTGTAATCAAAATAATTCATTTATAAATAAAAACATTTTAAAATTTTAAATTGAGATTTGAAAACTTTTTTAAAAATATTTCTAATCAAAATTTGCAAACCTTATTAAATAATTGTAAACTAATTTATAATAATATTTAATTTTTTATACAAAAGAAATTTTTTTTTAAGTTCTATCTACGTTTATTTTATTTTTATTATTCTTAATATATTGTGAAAATTTAAATGAAAATATTTTCACAGTCAATTGTGATTGAGTAGTTGTGAATAATTGTGATTGATAAATAAAAATTAACTTTTTCTATTTTAATTTATCAAAGTTTTCTGTGATTCACAGGAATCCCAGACACTGCATTACTAATTACGGACATTTTTATACTAATTTGACATTGATGTACAAATTAAGTCTTTCATGTAGGGACAGATAGTTAAAACGGTTGGTTTTGATTGTAAATTAATAATAATGGTAAGAACAATAAAGGA
The DNA here is from genome assembly GCA_959609185.1 of Schmidtea polychroa. NCBI lineage: Eukaryota > Metazoa > Platyhelminthes > Tricladida > Dugesiidae > Schmidtea > Schmidtea polychroa. The sequence goes on along the minus strand of CAUHTR010000401.1, from coordinate 129,338 downwards.
AAGCAAAAAATTCTTATTTATGATCAATCCTAATGCGTATTTGGAAGTTGTGCAGAAGAATGGTTCCAGTCAGTCAACATTTATGCCTGATAGCACTTCTAGACATAAAATCAAGTTCATTAGTTTGAAAAAAAGTTATATCTGCATAACTCTATATTACAAAATATTATTTGTACCAACATAAATTAGCTTACGAAATTGCCTTATCTGATTGTTATTGAAAAAAGCTGTCCATAATGAAGAATCAAACTTCAGATTGACAGACGAAGTCATCAAAGGGCCTTTGTATATAATTGAAGAATGAATGGGATAATATATATTATATTTTAAGTCAATCTCAAGATTTAAAAAAAACATGGCAAATATTTTTAAAATATTTTAAATAAATTAATTTCACTCTGAATTTTATTTCGTTTGATTAATTCAATTTTTATCAAAATATATTTTATGACTTTTGACCAATATTTGAATTATAAATATATGAATCATTTTTGTTACATAATGTGGTTCATTTTATTACAGCATGTTTTCACTAATATTTACTTATTATAATCAGAAAAAATTAATTTTGGATTAAAACTTTTGGGAAACATAAAAAATCATACAGGAATCAATGTCAAAATTAATAAAATGAACCGGAAAAGTTATATTTCTTTCATAAATATGCAAATTTAAACATTGTTTATGTATTTTAAATATAATTAATCTCGTGTTTAAAAGAACAAATGATAATTAAATAATTTAAATTTTAACTTAAGATATTATTGATAACTAAATTATGCATTTTAAGTGGATCTTAATTACAATTTTATCTATAAATTGAAATAAATATGTCGGATTTGAACAGCGTTAATATGATTTTGTTGATCATAAAATTATAAATATAAAACAAAGCATAATTAATACTTTACAAATATTATTTTTAAACGCTAATTTCAGTTCATAACTCAGACTGAATCAAAAAGCATGTAAGTTACATAATGACGCTCATCTATGGGGGTTTTCTTTCTCTTCAATACAGCAGTTAATATGTGAGAAAACAGAATATTCGTTAAATTGATTTACATCTGAAAATAATTTATGATTTCAATAAAATTTCTAAAGTTACATAATAAAATAAACAATGATGTAATGGTAAATAAAGGATAAGTTTCAATAAACAAAATACAGTCAGATGTTTTGTCAAAAGTCCTAGCCATCAAATACAGATAAATAAATCCGACTAAAGTTAAAGGATAAATTAAAACGAATTGTGATATATTTATTTAGCATTGATTATATCAATGAATTCTGGTTTCAAAGAAGCACCGCCGACTAAGAAACCATCAACATCGGGTTGAGATGCCAATTCCTTACAATTTCCAGACGTAACACTTCCTCCATAAAGAATTCTTGTAGTTTTAGCAACTTCTTCGGAAACATTGGTTTTCAACCAATCTCTAATTGCTTTATGAACTTCCTGTGCTTGATCAGGAGTGGCGGTTCTACCGGTGCCAATAGCCCAAACTGGTTCGTAGGCAATAACAACATGCTTCCAATCTTTGATGTTAGCTGCAATTTCTTTCAATTGCCGGAAACAGACCTCATTTGTTTTATTTTTTTCTCTTTCTTCCAATTTTTCTCCTATACATGGAATGACAGATAATCCAGATTCCAAGGCGTGTTTGACTTTTTCACCAACTAATTTATCAGATTCCTCAAAAATATGGCGGCGCTCTGAATGACCAAGAATAACCCAATCACACATGTTGTCTTTAATCATAGCAGGACTTATTTCTCCAGTAAATGCTCCCTTAGCCGTTTTGTAACAATTTTGAGCAGCGACTCCAATTTTAGCCGGAAGTTTTGAACGAACATAATCCAAATATAGTGTGGGAGGAGAAACAACAACCTCTTAAATAAAGTAGTAAATATATGAAATGTCATTAACATTAATGACTTACCAGTTGTTTCATGCAATTTAGCATTCATAAGAGAAGTACAAATTTTTGTTATTTCACTTTTGTCTCCATTCATTTTCCAGTTACCGCCAACAAAAAACTTTCTTGATTCCGACATATTTTTATCAAATTATTGGAGTCACGTAAAATAAAAGACTTAAATTATATAATGTAAATTGATGAAAATGAAGCATATAAACAAACTTTTAAAAGTTAAAATATTTTAAAATATTATAGAATAAATGTTTTTAATACTCATAAATCACAATAATATATTATCAAACTTATAATTTTATTAATGAGAAAATCTTTTCTTAGAAAACTTTTATGATGATAGCGTTTTTATATACATAAATTTATAATAATTATTTTCTTAAAGTTGATGAAGGCAGTGCCCAAAATTTGTGATATGAAGGAATAATTGATCTTAATTGATCAATTGATCTTAATAATTGATCTAAAGCCAAAATGTAAATAAATGAAATATCAAAAGAAAAGGGATCTAAAGCAGCACCGGGTTCAGCTTATAAGAAGCCTGGAGCCAAATTAAAGAAAGGCCCCTTTCAAATTCCCTCAATTGTATTGGTCTAAAACTGATTTTTAGGCCCAAAAGTTAAGGTTGTGACGAAATGTATCGTAATGTATCACCAACACGTATACCCAGCAGTAAGAATACTTAAAAGGAAATATATAAAAAGAAAAGGTAGAAGTTCGTGCCAGTTTCTCTCTTCACATCTACCTGCCAATGTTGCTGTAATAAGATCTCTTATCGTTTGTATGACTCGTTCGTCTAAACTATTTTATTGGTGCTGGTAAGGTGAGCTGAATTCCTGTTTGATTCAAAATTTCTGTAGTTTCTGTCTTAAAAAATTCCCTTTGAAATTGCGGCCTCTATCTGTTAAAATGCTCTTCGGTTTTCCGAATCGATAGATCCAACTATTAAGCATTATTTTGAAAATTGTCCCTTCGTCATTTGTATCCAAAATGAATGGCTTAGAAAAATCTGGGAACTTCAATACAGATGTAGGCGTCAATTTCAGTTATAAATTTTGAAATTAAGTTTCACACTCATCAGTCCACATAAGCTTCTTTTGCTTACTTCCACATAACGCTTCTAATACTTTGGAATCTTTGGTGTAATTTTCTATAAATCTGCGATAGTAATTTGCCAAGCCTAACAATCCTATCAAACTTATTACGAATTTAGGTCTTTCAAAATTTTTAATAGTTTCAATCTTGCTTTCTTCCGTACATATTCCATCTCCACCAATGATATGACCCAAAAATTTACTTCTTTCCTTTTGAATTGACATTTTGCTGGACTTATTTTAAGATTTGTTAATTTAATCTTTTGAAAAACCTTATGGACCCATAAAAATATAATTGGTACCGACGGACCCCTGAAATATTAAAAAATTAATAAATTGATAGTAAAACACATGCATTTTTTAATAATTATTTATAAATCTGTTTATTCAGCTTCAAACAAAAATAATTCTTTTTGTAAATAGTGCCACGGACCACTTGGAAACCGTTCGCGGACCACTTGGAAACCGTTCACGGACCCCCTAGGGGTCCATGGACCCCAGTTTGAGAATCACTGTGTTAAAGTAATATTGCTTGCTTTATGTCGAAGATGCTGTTTTCAATTTTGATGCATCATCGAGTTCTACTTGATAATAAGCATTGCCTATATCGATAGTCAAGAAAGACTTTGCTCCCTCAAGAATATCTAATAATTCATCAGTATTTGGAATGGGAAAAATCGGTCTTTCTGTTATATTATTTAAAGCACGGTAGTCCAATCATATTCTTATATCACTACTGTTCTTCTTTTTAACGCATACTAATGGAGAATTCCAAGGAAATGTGCATTCTGATATAATGCCATATTTCAACATTTCTTGAATATTTTCTTCAATTTTTTCTATTAAATGTATAGGTTGTCGCCTTGGGTTTATTACAATCGGACTACCTTTAATAAGTATTTCATGTTTTAATAGTTTGGTTTTCCCAACATCCCATTTATGTTTCATAAAAATGCCGTCAAACGGGAAAATTAAATTATTTATTATCTTATCTTCACTCTTGTGGTTATTAAATGACTTTCTATAATTTTATTTTTTTCGTCTTTACAGTTTTCTATTTGCAATTGCATTCCAAATCTTTCGAGAAAATCTATACCTCCTATTAACTTTGGGTTTAGATCTTTGGCTACAACGAATTCTACTTTTTAAATATCAGAAATTTTATCAACTTTTACATTTAATCAAGTTTTACCGAAAATTTCAATCGGGCTATCATTCGCGCATCTTAATTTTAAATTACTTGTAGCCATATTCAAATTTCCAAGTTTTTTAAAAATATTATAATCAATCACACTTATTTTAGCTCCAGTATCTAATAGGCATACTAATTTTACATTATTAATCATCATGGTAACACTGGGCCTTCCCTGCATTTTATCATATACTATTATATCATTCCGTTTATCACGATTAAAAACATTTATTTCATTAGAAGTTAGGGGTGGGTCTTTAAAAAGTTCATTCATACAAAATTTATTATCGTATATATTAATATAATTTCTATAATCAAAAACACCATCACAACAGTTATCATTCAAACTATCACAATCATTCAAAATCATACAACCCTTACTCATATCATTAATTACCTTTAATTTATTGGTCCGATCACCTCCTCATGTGGTGGAGCATTCCCATTTGGATACTCAAAATCAGCCTCTGGATCCTTTTCACCAAATGCAGCCACTGATTTATGGAAATTTTGACGTCTGCCTGGAAATAACTCATGGCACTGATGTTTGAAATATCCAGATCTTTTACAATGGGCACATTGAATATTGGGGCATTCAGATTTTTGATTTGCTCTGACATGATATCGTGAATGAAATTTTCTGGTATTATAAGGCTTACTTCTATTCATCGGTTTCCATCCATTTGAAATAGCATATCGATGTTATCTGGTAAGTTCCCCTTTGAATCTTGGATTAAGCTGAGGTTCTCTGGTATATTCATCTTTGAATCTGGGATTAGCTTCTCGTTCTCGAATTGATCTGTTATCATAACTATATCTTGGTAAGCTCTTCTTAACAGCATCAGCTTAGCGTTGTGTTTTATTCATTGAAGCTACATCAGCATGAAATACATTAATTTCTTTTGAAACTTGATCGTGTTTCTTTAATTTTTCTTTCATTTCATCAAATGATTTTAAATATTACATTTTGAGATCTTTTTTAACTTCTTTTTCTTCAAGCGAATTGAATAGCAAAAATTTCTTTAGTTCTTCTTCATTAAGTTTATGCTTTAAAATATTTTTTGCAAGTTTCTCAATTTTTGAGCAGAATTCTTCGGCAGCCTCATTTCCTTGACGATCATTAAGCGATTAGTTGAGATCATCGATAAGACTTCTGTTCTTAGCAAAAGCGTTTCTTAATCTTTCTGTATAATGCAGAGTTTCATTAGTCAACTCATATTTCTTCGTTGAATTGATTGATAGAAAAGCTTTGACGAATTTGCTTCTGTATTCATCGACAATATTTGTCATCTCGAAGAATCGTTCTGTTTCTAAGATGAAATCTTCCACGTTTTATGTTTCTGATGGTTTGATAAAATTTGCAATCGTGGTCGCCATATTAGCCACAGAGCTACGGGTATTAATAGAATCCATAACTAAAACTATATTAACACGTTTATTATTAAAATACAAATATTATTAAAACAAATTATAACGTTAATTTGTTTGAGGAGTTTCTAAATAATAATTAATGTATAAGTAAGGATTTCAGCATACAGTCAAAAATGCACAACATAATACCATTATTTTAATACAAATTACAAAACGCCTCTCAGTTCTATTGCTAGAAAGTGGGTTATTACAGAAAAAGTTAGCCCTCAGTAGGAACATTAGGAGGAATATGAAATATTAGGACATTTGAAAAAACGTAATGTATCAAACTTTTGCGAATAGTAAAAATTAAATTTATAAAATAATTTATTTCTTTATGTAAATAATATTTTTCAATATTTACATCACACATACTATTATTATATTTCAACAAGGTTTGTTTATTGATCATGATTTATTGAATCCGAAATATATGACTTTATTAAACCTACATATATATTGCAATTTCTTTCTTAATCACGTGTTTTCTAATTTATTTACATGGATTTATTTACATATGATGAATTTGAGGCGAAATAAAGTAAGTTAATGTTTTCAGTTAATTAATATATCAAATTACAACATTAATTTAAAATAAAATTGAGGATACACTGATGAAAATTCTAAACAAAAATTAAATTATTTGCATGCACACATATATTTGAACATCACATATTTAAAACTCATAAATTTAAAATATTGCAGCGTAAAATATTCCTAATATACTGCAAAGTAATAAATGATACTGTATCACTCTTCATTTTAATTGTATTTTAATTGTATTTACAAAATGAACAACGATGATGCTGAGGAGATCAAAAGTTATGAAAATAAAATGTTTGTTTATTATTAATAATATTTATTACGCGATCAATTACGAAGAAAGTGCAAGGAAATAACGAGATTAAATATTGAAGACCGAAGGTTGATTTTAGAGAATAACAGTAATGTATAATCTAGTAATTATATTTTTCAATTAAAGTGTTTTTAGTTATTTCATTTATTTATTTTTTGAAGATTAAATTGTTTTTTGCTGTATATTTAATAATGAAAATTATAATTAATATCATAACAAATGTTTATTTTGTAGTTTTTATTAACTTCTAACATTGTAAAAAATAAGTCTCTCATATATCGAAAGTTTTATTTGTTTACATTAAAAATTAAAGATTTCAATACATTGTTTTATTTTTATAACATTATTCCTCATTATCACCAACTAATTGTTCAATTAGAGATTCATTTTCTTTTCGTACCTCGGCCAATTCTGCATTTTCTTCTATATTTATCGATTAGAATTTCCTTTTCAGAGAGATATCTTTCATGGATCTTCTTTATCGCATCCATCTGCCATTTGATATGCCTTTTTGAGGGTTTATATATTCTTTCATCTGCTTTCTTGAATGACTCTCTTTTAACTTCTAATAATAATATAATAGTAATATAATATAGATCTGAAGATACTAACTCCAGCAACAGATTGGAAACAGATAAAAGAATAAAGAAATTGAGTTCTTGATGGACAACAAATTGATTAAAAATCTTGGAAACTAGCTTTCAATGCGTGTATTGACGACACCGAGATTGAGGATGAAGAGAAAATCCTGCATTTAACTGCGTTTAAACGTGGGGATGGAAGATGCGTTTCATCTCGAAAAGTTGTGAATTTCTAGATACTTGAGAAGCAAAGGGTGTAATGATTAGCAGCTTCTTGTATTTTCGATGCTTTGACTACGGCATATGGATCAGTAATATATTTACGGAAAAAAAGCAGAAACTGGATATAGAAGCATTTTGATTGCACCAAGAGCTAAAATAGCTCCAGTTCAAATTATAAGCGTCCCACAATTATGCAAAGTTGTTTAAAAGGTTTTCATCAATCGGTTCTGGTTTATACAGGAAAGTAAGAATACAAAGTAGTGGAACTATGTACCCACAAATATGAACCAGGGGATTTATAATCGAGAGGACTGTCAGCAAGAGAATTAAATAATAATGAGTTGTGGTAGGAAGGAAATGACAAAAAGAGACTTTGAAAGAAATAAGCAATGAACAATGCTTTGTGAGGTTGGATTCTGAAAGGATATTTTAATGGTAGCTAGAACAAGTAAGCAAGTACAAAGGGAGATTACCGATTGTTTAAAAGTAGAAACATTTTCTTCATAGAAAAAATTAATCTGAATTCGAGCCTGGGTTGAAGAATTTGTTTCAAATATGACAAAATTAAAAAACGAAAGAGAAAAATGACTATTGACGATTGTGTAAGTCAAAATGTCAAAATTTCATTTCAAAGGGATTTGTTGAGAAATTGGTAAACCATTGAATGAAAAGATAAGTAAAAAACCAAGATTATGGGAGTTGACATAAGTTTTGGATGACATGAAGATATTACGGAACAAAAGTAGATTAATACATATAGAGTTCTTACAGATAGAAACAAGATACAACAAGATATAGCATAAATATTTGGTAGCAAATAAAAAAAATATATAAAAAAAAAAAAAATTGGTGGGTTACAGGTACTGAAAACTGTTTACCTCCTCATGCTGTTTCCAGCGTAACCCAGAATACAATTTATAGCTAACCACTTGATACTCGTTGAGCAATCAACGTTGGTACTGTATCAAGGGTTTGGGTACTAGCAAAAAGTGAGCATGCTTAACATACTGTAATTGTCTAGTACCCACTGGGGTTCACGGACTGCCGATAGAAGGCCTAGGTCCGATTTCTCTTCGTCCCCGTGATAACAATCAATCGTGTGAGAAAATCAAAATGTACAGATAAGGATACACTCGTAACGATTTTATTTGGACAAATTGAACAACTTATAGAGTCCTGGTCGGTTCGATTGGGGTATCTCTACTCCAGTAGGGTGGAGAGTCAATTGGGCCTGGCTGGCCTGCCTTATTCTCGCTCGCGCCGCTTTGCCCGGCCGAACCTTCTTCCTTGGGATTACTGCTGTTGGGGTGCACTCCTTCGGTCGACGGAGCAACTCATCCAAGGGCCGGATCTTGGCAATGACCTCTCGCTCCAGGTCCTGTTGGTGCACCTTGACTTCCAGCTCCCTCACTCTCAGGCGAAGGGCCCGCAACTCAATCTGGTCTTGTGCATTCTGAAGTTGTAGTTGGGTGATCAACTTCATCCTCTTCTTCATTTCCGCTGGTGGGAACCAGGTGCACTCGAAGTTCCGACAGTGGGCCTTGACTCGTGTCAACTTGGTCCGGTATTCTTCTGCCTGTCGTTGTGCCCGTTCCCTATCTGCTCGCATCTCTTCCAGGAGTTTCTGCACTAAAACGAGATAACGTCAATAATCTTTACACCAGCACCGAGGGTTGAGCGCTATTATCAGTGTAGATGTTAAACGAAGTAATCACCTCGTCGCAACCCTCCGCTAAACGTACCCCAAAAACGAGTTCTATGTGGCCTCCCCAACCTGTTAGGGCTGTCAAGGCAACGCTGCAGGAAATTTGTGGTCAACTGGTGGTACTCCACGTCATGAATATCGCTAAAAATCAAACAATCTTCACACTTGAGTGGTCATCGGTCATCAAACGCAAACAAACATCGAATAATTATGAACTAACAAGACCTAACGTACAATATTCAACCCTGGATTAAAGATGTTTAACCCAGTACATAACATCACATAATACACCCGACTCTAAGGTCAGCACAGAATGATTAGTTTTTATCCCGAGGTTTTCGTCTGAACCCCGCGCCAATGTTAGTCACGTAGCTTCCGCTAGCCTCCGATCCCGCACTCTCCTTGGTCGAGTGGGTGGACGTTTGCGTGCGTCCGCGTTTCCTCGGTCGTCCCGGTCCTCGTTGAGACCGTCTTGGGTATTCCAATCCACGTTGAAGAGCCGCAATTCGTTTCGGATGACATTGGGCTCGAGCGTAGCCGTCGCAGTATTCTAACTCACCAGCCAAAGTTGCTTTCTCGAGTCGGTGTAGTCGGTCTATCGCCTCCGTCACCTCGTCAAAGGCGTCGATCAAAGCTAATGACGCGCGATTGAGGTAAGGCTCCACCTTCGGGATTACGGGGACCACATTCTGGTAAGTCCAATCATGGATCTTGTACCAGATCCACCTGGACCTTAGGCGAGTGAGCTCTTCTTCCCGGTCCAGTCTGGTAACCTCACCTGCCTCTTCTGGGGTTAGGTTGCGTCTTACCGCGGATGCCAAGGGATTCGCGTGGCCGTCTTCTGATCCGAGCTTAGGCATATCTGCGAAATTAAAAGAATTATTAGGGAAATTTTCCTTTGTTCCTCTATATCCAGTTACCCCCAGACGTTTTATACACTATTTCATTCAGGTTCGAGTTGCTAAATAATTTCCGTGTTCGGTTCTTTAGTTTAAGGTAGGTTGACTTGGGAGTTGTGAAAGTCGAGGCCTACAAGTAACGGATAGGAAAATACAGAATATTTGAATGGGGAATCCATTGTTTTATGTTTGATGAATAAATGGTTGGTGTAGTAAAAATAAATATTTAAAATATTATAAATTAAGCTTCCGATATAGTTGACGCAGTAAAAATAAATATTTAAAATATTATAAATTAAACTTCCGATATAGTTGACGCAGTAAAAATAAATATTTAAAATATTATAAATTAAACTTCCGATACTGGTTGTTTAAATCATTCAAAGATTTATTTGATTTATTTATATCAAATTACGTTACTTTAAATATTAATTCGCATTTAATTCGATGTGAATATTCATCTTTATAATTTAATCTTGTTATCTATTGGTAATTTTGTCAATCATTAAATCGTGCTACTAGGACCCATCCTGGAAACGGATATTTCAACTGGCCTGAATTTATATTCAGCCCTTTGCGAGTCCTTGGCCAGGATGGTTGTAAGTGGCTTGCTCTACAACGGATACTTAACGGGTAAGAGGAAGTTTGATTTTAACTTGTCTGATTTCAGGAATGGAGATCTTGTTGGTTAGCACATTTTGGCAAATTTAACCAGATAATTAATGTTCATCCTACCACTTAATGAACTAGTGTTGGGTAATTTCATTAATTCTTTTATCAACATAACATATGATTCGCAATATGCAACAATTGTTGGGTAATTTTATTAGTACTTTTATCTACGTTAAAGTAATTCATAAATTTATGGTAAAGTATCATAAAACGTTGGCTAATTATTATTTCTGGGTTATGGTTTTATACCTTAACTTAGGTAGCTAATCCTGTAGAAACAAAAGGAAGGAGAAGGGTCCTCTGTCTTTCCTGTCGTGCATAGATTGACTGCTGGGGTAACTTGGGTTAGATTCGCGTGGGTGTGATAGGTTTCACACGAAAATCAGAGTTCCGAATGACATGGTTGACAGTGATTGGCGCATTTAGAAGAGCGTATGCATCGCCCATTTGGTCAGCCAGAATGAGTTTGACGAGGCCCCCTTTTGGTTTGTAGGGTTGTTGCTATTAATAGAAATGGTCCCATTGGCTGATTCTTATCATGAGGGAAAGAAAATCATTAAGGTTAATTTTGAATTTTCTATTTATAGTATCATTTCAATAAATCAATAAATTAGTTAAATGAGGTATGTAATCAATAGGTAGGTTAGGGTGGGGTTTTAGGTTAGGGGTCTCGCTAAGGGCCAATATAGAGAGAATTTAATTGATTTATTTGTAACATCTTTTGACTCTATTATTAATAAATAAGCTAAATCAGATTGGTAATTTGAGACAATATCCAAATAATGTTGAATGATAACAACACAATAAAAAGGGGTTTGTAATCTCATAATAATAAATGAAAATAATACAGTAAATTGGGGTTATAATTTTAGATATCTAAATAATATTAAATGATAATACTACAATAAAATGGATTTAGAATTTTATGGTATCCAAATAATATTAAATGATAATAATACAATAAAATGGATATATGACTTTACAATTTTAAATGATAATAGTACAATCAAATGGATTTAAAATTTTATAATATTAAATGATAATGGTACAATAAAATGGATTTAAAATTTTATAACATTAAATGATAATGGTATAATAAAATGGATTTAAAATTTTATGATATTAAATGATAATGGTACAATAAAATGGATTTAAAATTTTATGATATTAAATGATAATGGTACAATAAAATGGATTTAAAATTTTAGAATATTAAATGATAATGGTACAATAAAATGGATTTATAATTTGATGATATCGTAAACCCTCCAACTGCGCGGTAGATACGTTCCACAAAAACCACGCGCAAACCGAAATCGCGCACTGTGAACCCGATTTTATATGTAATTATGGGGTTAGGTTCCAGATATTACAAAATTATTAAAAAATATAATAAAAATTCTTTATTCAAAGATCTAAATAATATTAAGTGATAATGATAAGATTTAATGTCTATCATCCCGATAATCCGGATATTAGTATTCAATAGCTCATTGTAAACTATATGATTATAAAATTGAATTTTTCTTAGATTCGGGTTATTGAGTACTAATTTTCTGATCAATATAATTATAAATAATATCGACAAAGTCTATTAATAATATTCAATATTAAGTATACCAAATAATCGAATGGTTTGTGCAATTAGCCGACTACCGGAGTGCCTTTGAAGTATATTGAGTCTGGGATATTTCCCGTTTAGATTTTCCTAATGTTGTGTCTCCTATAGCATGGTTGGGTGTTTATTTTATGCATGTAATTTACTGGAAAGTCGAATTAATTAAAATTTTCCTACTTTCCCGACTCAACTGAATACGGTACGATAGGCCTTATTGTGTTATGTTTCCCGCGATTACTTTCCGGAAGTTTATTTCGTCCGCATAGTCCCTATGACTATGCCAACTACCGGTATGGATTTACCGCCCTACTCCTGGTTAGAACCATTTGTTCGTGGCGACCTCCGGTTAATAAAAAATGTTTAAATTTTTATGCATGTGGGGTCGTAGACCCGAATTTGTGCATGTGAACTATTAGTTGGAAACAAGGCTGATCAGCATAGTGACTATAACCCGTTCATAATGCTGGTCACTCTTATTTCGTAATAGTAGAATAAATGAAAAGGAAAAAATAATTCAATGCAAATCAATATAATAAAATAGAATAATAATAATATATTAATTAAAAATGTATTCAATCGGCAGTTGGCACATTTCACAATCTTTTGCAGTGCTGGCATTGATAAATGTGCAATTCTTGCACGCTTTCCGCGTGTCCTTGATTGACATTTTCTCCATCTCATACGAAATGATTTCCAGCCATTCTTCCCATCGGCTTATCAATTCTTTCTCATTTACTTCTAAACTGAATTTATTTTCATTTCTCAGGGATTTCTTCTTAATGAATTTGCACAATTCTTCTATTCTGTCTTTCTGTTGAGAATGAGCGCTCTTGTTGAGATAGAGTAAAAGATGTAAATTTGACAGCGCGTTGACAAGTTGATCCGCATTGAAGTCATTCAAATATTCAACAGCACATTTGATCGATTGGATCTCATTGATCATTTCTCTATTTTCGATCGGAAATCGATTTGGATGGATTGAACGGTAACTGAATGTAAATTTCTCCTCAATCGAGAATCCTGCACTCATGTCAACCAAGAGAAACTCAACTGGAAGTGGTCGTCCAATTTTAGTGATCGTGTTTCGATATTTGTCGGTTTCCTTGTAAAATATATCTGGAATGAACTGTTCATTTGAAGATTCTCGAACAAATGCCAATTCCGGTGAATTGAGTGTTGGTAAGAGAATATTGTCCTTGACCAGACCCATGCACTGATTTGTTACTTGAAATCCTTGGAAACTGATATTATTTTCTTTATCTCCACTTACTAGAAGAGTGACAAATTTTGAACCAAATTCACCGTCCATACTCAAACTGCAAGGATTGACAAACATATTTTGAAAATGAGCTGCAGTAATGCATTCTTCGGCCGACAAGAAATATGTTTCACTCGTTCCTCGATAATGTTTTACTGATCCTTTTTCAGCATTTTCAATTTTCAAATCTGTAAATATCCAGCCAACTGGTCTCAATCCTAAATTTATAAACATTTCTAGTTCCTCATCGCTTATCAATTTGTTGGTATCATTTAACATCAGATTGACGTTTGAAGGACCACTCACTTGTTTTGGTTCGTAGATGGCAGAGACAACAGCTTTGATTCCTAATGGTGATTGGTCATATGGTGCATAATGACCTATGAGGATTCCTATTCTTTGACAGCCTGTCCGCCTCCAATAATCAAGGAAATCATTCATTATTCCTGAATTTTCGAACATGATGTTATCAACATGTCGATATTTCTGCATATCTAGTGTCAATGCCGGTGGCTGGCATTTGGTACAAATTCCTTGTGGCCATGGCAAATGATTTATACAACCGTCCTTGATTCGACAACTCGTATTTTTTAATTCAAAATATTTCCCATTGTTTTGTCGTTGTAGCTTTCTTAAGTGAGCATTGAAAGACATGAATTTGATTGGTGGATCGCAATGTTCAAGATATTGTTCATCATAAGGTTCCAATGGAAGGCAATTGATGCATTTCCCATATGATCCGTGTCGACAATTTTGACCGGGTTTTCGATAAATTTTACCGTCCATCGTAGAGATTATTTTATCAATTTCGTCTTCAATGATTGTTGTTTTTCTCGCCTCGACTCGTTCTTCCTCACAATCAGTTGATTCAGTTTTCGTAAATCTATTCTCAATAAGGAAAATCATTTCTCCATGATTAATATTTTCATTCTCAATAAATTGTGTCGAATTTTTCAATACGATTTCTCCTTTTCTGTCTTTTGATAAAGTAAAATTCTTGACTTTTAGTATCTCTTCTACTAATTTATATAAATGAGAAATTGTTTCTCTCTTTTCTACTTCAATTCTTTGGGTACCTTTTGGTGATATAATTCTGATAGTAATCATTGTTTGGATGATTTTAATCAAATTCGTTCTCATAAATAATGAGAAATAAATATTTTAATTTAATTTAAACTAAATTGATTGGTACAAAATTACATTGAAATGATTATACTAATTTAATTATATTTAATGTAAATTTAAAGTAATAAAATTATTTAAATAATTTAAAAAAATGATAATTTTGAATTGTTTTAAATTTTAAATATTTTTATAATTTATTTAAAACAAAGTTTTGAAAATATTTTTTAAATATCATCAGATTCTTTTGATATTAAAATGATTTTATGAAAATAAATCCAAATAAAAATTATTCAATTAATTAAAATTTTATATTTTTTATTTAATTATTTTTATTTTCGTTAATAAATAAATCAAAGCTTAAACTTAATTTTTTAATTTATTTAATTTTAATTCAACTTATTTATTAAATAAAATAAATTATTATAGTTTTTACACAGAAGAGACAAAAATGATATTCACCATTATGGTCCATTTAAAATTCTTAGGTTAGCTTCCGATCATCAAGTCGAATTGCAATGTTCATATACAAAGCAGCACCGCCGAATAGACTGGTTAAAGAGATTACATAATTCTTAATGAGTAGAGTTATAATATTGCATCAAAGGTTGAATTTCGAATGTTTATCATTTTTATTGTACATTGCCTAATCCAATACAATTGCGGAATCTATTATTTAAATAGCTGTTCAACTTTGTTAAAAATGGACTGAAGTGTTCTAAATATTTTTTAAATATCATCAAAATCTTTTGATACTAACACTTTCAGTGCCACAGAAAAAAACAGGCCTTTTTCCATGTTATTTTCAGACACATTGACCTGACAAGTTTATTTAGAAAAAAGTCTCTATCAGACAAATCAACCTGACACAGAGTATTGCTAGTTAAATGTGTCAGATGAAAAAAAAATTACATATTTACCTATAAAACACCTGTTGTGTTACGAACGGCAAAGCACTGTCAGTCAAAAATGACTGCTATGGTACTGATTGTGTTAAAATGGTTATAATAATATTGCATCAAAGGTTGGAGATCGAATGTTAATCATTTTTGTTGAACATTGCCTAATCCAATACAATTACGGATTCTATTATTTAAAAAGCTGTTCAACTATGTTATTTAATTAATGAATTTTAAAATGGACTCAAGTGTTCTAACTATTACAACAGTAAAATACAATTTTAAAAAGTTTATAAATCATTTACATAAATTTGATCAAACTCTTTAGTAATATCAATTTCCATCTAAAATTAAATTTCAAAAAATGTTTATTAAAATTTAAAATTTTGGATATTAAATATTTTAAAATATAGTTTTTTTATTAAAATTAAATAATTTATTAAAATTTTATTTTTAGAAATGTTTTTGTTAAATCTTTTAGTCCTTTTTATTTAAGTAATTAAAACCAAAATATTATATTATTTATTAATAATAATTATAAGTTTAGTTATTTAATTTTTTAATATTATCGATTATTATTTAAAATAAAATTTTAGAAAAAGTCAAAATTAGAACAGTTAATATTGTTTATTTATTTAACACGAAATTTTAATATTCTTTACCAACTACAAAAACAAATTATAAATATTTGATAAAATTTTAAAAATTTTGATATTAAATATTTTATTAGCAATACCAAATTAACTAAATTTATTATATATTTTAAAGATTTTTAAAAATATAAAAAAATTTGTAATATATTTTAAAATATTTTTTGATTAATCAGATAATTTTTTATGAACACAAAGATTCTCGAAAAATCGCACGAGGACTCTACAATGCTCATACTGGACTATCGAGGAGCGCTGCTCCCCTATGCCACCATTTTACTCAAATCATGTCCAAACCTCACTTGTCGTTAAATCAGACGATCCTTTTTACCTGACCAAAATTGCAGATAAACTGGTGACCAGACCAAATATTCGAAACACATCAACTTCCATCTTATTCGTTTTTGATTCTTCACTGCGAACGAAAATATCCTCCTTGACATAATCTTTAGACGCGATAATTAATCAACCTCGAAAAATTTCATACCCGAAAGAGCTGATAAATCGAACTCTTTTCCACTTATGTCTTGTTTTTTTTCACAAAAAACATTTTATTCCCACGCTAGAATATATCTATTCGGATGTCCTGGGCAAACCCACCGTAAAAACTATCTCTATCTGCATTTATCACAACCTCTTCGAGTTAGATGCAGAAAATTTCCTTTCAGTCTGTACATTTGTCGATCATTACTGAAATTATTTGCAACATTACACAAACTACCCCAATTCACCCTAGATTTTCAGCCGGCGCCTTAGCGATCAATTACATCTTTACTGCTGAAGCAACTTTCGATTCCAGTTCATCAATTCACTTCCAGTTGACTCTTGCTCATCATTCTCGATCCTTCAAACAACTTCAGACCTTAAATCTCCTTTCACTGTATTAGCTGCCAAAGGCACTCCAATTCAATTGTTGAGAACAATAACTTTAATTCACGATACCAACATTGAACTCAATTTTCACTCAAACTTTCCACATAGCAGACACGATTCATCCAATAGAAGGCTCCAATTTCCTCCGTGAACAATCCCTCGTGATAGACTGCGAAAGCCAGCTACTATTCGTTATCAACCTCACCTCAATCCACACCTACAAATTTATAAACTGTTGGGCGCCTAGATGTGTGTCGCGATGATAGTCTTTTAGGGGTGATGACAGTTGTTCCATAAGGGACTCCTTCCTAAACGCTCATTATGATTTGACATTTATTCTACCTCATGTGCACCCATGACTAATCATATTGGTACTGTACACATGGGTTGGAACTCAGGAGCAGGTGAGCCCCTGTATTAGGACTACTCCTCCTGATATTCACCATTCGGGTACCTGAATGCCGTTAGAAGGACTTACATCTCTTTTATCGAATCTCTCTCATCCCTATTATACCTCCGGTTCAAGTGAGGTCATTTCCAATTTCCATCTGCTTCGGCACGGCTATCTAACCAAATGTTTTAGGGCTATTGATGACGTAACAAGCACAACAACACGAAACATTCTACATGAATTTATATTAAATCACCACAAATTACACATTCAGCAATTAAGAACATCAGTAAATCAATTCGCGCAATCACGGGTAATCGATACACTCTTAAACTGACACGAGTAGCTGTCCAAGTCTCCAAAGTAAAATTTTCGATTCTTTACGAGCTTTAGTTCACCGATAGCATTTCGTCCTCGCGTATCATGGAGGCAATATCTGTCTCCAGGTGTGGATAGGGAGTGGATACCAATGCGGTAGTCGGAATCACCCTATACGAAGTAGTAGTTGATGCGACTAGGGTAGGCGGCGGTTGATTTTTTCTAGCTTTGGTGACGGCGAATAAAGACGCCTCCAATGCCACGATCACATCTCGACGCTTCTTTGATCACTCGGCTTGAGTTAAGCGCTTTCGCTTTCGGGGATTTGATTGAACTGGAATTATATTCTGGAGCGGCTGGTAGAGTCGTGGCATTTGTGAGAGCTGGCTGCACTCTACTAGTTCCCGTGAAGATTATATCGGGCGTTACGACGGAAGATGTTTCTGGGCGAGGTGGACTGGATGGTTATCTCGTCTGTCCAATGGTGGATTGGGAACACATTCAACTTATCAATCAGTGGAAATTCGCTGATTCAGTGTTTTAATTCCACCTAAGAATAAATTCGATGAAGGGCCTCGGACTGAGCTTTAATGGTGACGCGTTGGCATCGGCTTTCCTCGAGCAAACTATCGTGGAAGTGCTCAAGTCCTAAAAAATATATATATATATATTTTTAGAATGATATAAATATATATTACCACTTAAATTATATTTTATTACTGTTTCTCTTTGACGTTTTATGTCATCATAATGTAATACGGTCAGTATGCTATATAAAAAGCAGAATTGATCATTGTTTTAAACATTAACTAAAGTCTGACAGTTTTTCAGGTAATTTGGCGTTTTAATGTAACTTGAACCTGTAAAAATATATATATATTTTATTTAGAGTTAAAATGGAAATCAGATTGGTTTCCAATGAAGTTGGTTAACATTTGCCAATTTGAAGCAATGAATCCTAATCTAGCGATCAATGTTCTCAAATATAATAAAGATTCAATTAAACAAAAACCTAATGATATTTTCAAGAATCCGTTCGTTGACTTGGTATATAGAAGTACTTCGACGGGATCTCAAATATATCTCTTATTGATTGAAGAAGGTAATATTTCCTTTAATCATTAAAATATTAACAAAATTTTAGAATTAAATTATCATTTTTTGGCTGTAACTAATCTCGACCGACTGCTCAATTACAGAGATAGAGTAGAAGGAGTCAGAATCCAATCACATTGGTGCATACATGTCTTCACGGGTTTCACAAACGTCCTGCTTTTGAAAGACATATAGGTCTTTGTAAGAAGAATGTGGAGCGGACGACTCTTACTCAATGCCAGAATATAAATATATCGAATTTAAAGACTGGAGTAAAACTATCAAACAGCAGTTTGTCGTCTACGCGGACTTTGAATCAATATTACCTTTTGATGACAAGTACTTCCAAAAACATGAGCCGATTGCATCTGAATTTGTGCTTCTTCATCAAGGTTGCCCGATTCAAAATGAAACATTTGTTGGGAAAAACTGTATCATTCAGTTCATACAAGCATTGGATGATATAGCTACAGACATAGTTTATCCGTGGTATAAAATTAATGGATCAAAGGAAATGATGGAACTCACATGGGAACAGCAGGAAGAATTTACAAACCAAACTCATTGCTACCTTTGCAAAAAGATTATCAATATACCTGTTCGAGATCATGATCATTTTACTGGTTAATATCTCGGAGCAGCATGTCAAGATTGTAATTTGGCTAGAAGAATCAATCCGTCTTTACCTGTTGTATTTCATAATCTTCGTGGATATGACATTCATCATATATTAAAATATGCAATTGGAAAATTCCCCGATTGGAATTTAATTGTTATTCCTCAATCAACAGAAAGGTTTCTCACACTTACAGCGTCATCGAAAGGCAGAAGAATTGGATTCATTGATTCATTGCAATTTTTAAATAGCAGCTTGGCAAATTTATCAAAAAACTTGCCATGTCTTCCACTTACGTCAAGGATTCGCATCTAATAACTGGCAAAGGCATATTTGATATGGCTTATGATATGGCTACATCAATGGATGTTTTACAGTCAATAACAGAATTACCACCAATTTGGGATGGAGTTAGTCAAGAAGATTACATACATGCAAATCGAATCTGGCAACAATACAACTGTGAGACACTGCTCGATTACATGCTCGTATATCTCAAGTTGGATGTTTTTCTATTAACAGATATTTTTGAGGCTTTCAGAGAAAAATCATTTGATAAAGATGGACTTGAGGCCCCGTCGTTTGTTTCCATACCTGGATTAAGTTGGGCATCAGCTATTAAACAATTACCTGAACCGATAGAACTTATTCAAGATCCGGAGCTTTACCGTTTATTTGAAGCTGGTATTCGTGGTGGAATGACATTTATCAACAAACACTATGTTGAAACTGATGAGTCCACACAAATGTCATACCTAGATGTTAATAATTTATATGGATGGGCTCTATCGCAAAAACTTCCTATTGGTGAATTTAGGTGGTTAGAAGATCAAACTGAAATGGATAGTATTATTAAAAGATGTATGAATGGAGATGAGTTTGATGGAGATCGTGGATATGTTTTGGAGGTTGACATCGTCATTCCAGATAGTATACAAGATAAACTAGATGATTTACCTATAGCTCCTGAGCTTTGTTATCCGCCTGGTAGTAAAGTTTAAAAGTTGTTATTAACACACGAACCTAAGAATAACTATGTAGTTAATAGTAGAGTTTTGACTGAATGGTTGAGTTACGTCGCAAAAATCACAAAAGTTGATCGCGCTGTAGAATTCAAGCAAGTAGCTATTTTCAAAGGATATATTGATTACAATACTCAAATGAGAGCAGCTAGTACAGATTCATTTCAGTGAGATTATTATAAGTTAAAGAACAACAGTTTATACGGTAAAACCGTGGAAAACATTAAGAAACGTATAAACCTGAGATTATGCATCAAAAGCAAAAGATTGATAACTTATTGTAGTAATCCCATATTTCGTCGTAGCATCAAGATTGCGGATGATCTTATTGCTGTTATACTCGATAAGGAAATGGTGCGTTTAGATAGACCAATGTATATTGGACAAACCGTACTTGATTTATCTAAGTTAAGGATGTACCAGTTTCAATATAAAGAACTACAGAGTTATAGAGAAGAATTCAATTGTCAAATTAATATCGTAGCCGGTGACACAGATTCCTTCTTTTTAGAGTGTAAAAATGTTGATTTACGCTTACAACTGTATCCAAAAATGATTGCCAATGGGCTCCTAGATACTTCAAATTATCCAGTGATCGATCCATTGTTCTCAAATAAAATTTGTTCTGTAATTGGGAAAGTCAAGGA
Source organism: Schmidtea polychroa (assembly GCA_959609185.1). NCBI lineage: Eukaryota > Metazoa > Platyhelminthes > Tricladida > Dugesiidae > Schmidtea > Schmidtea polychroa. The sequence goes on along the minus strand of CAUHTR010000401.1, from coordinate 108,264 downwards.
TGAGAATAAAGGAAGACAATATAAAGAATGGGTGTTTCTTCGACCCAAGTGCTACTCACTTCAAGGCGATAAAGACACTCTAAAAGCCAAAGGAATAAGTCTTACAAATTCTAATCTTACACATGAAGCTTACAAAAAAGTGTATACTGATGGTGGAACGGTGAGCATCCAACAAAAGAGAATAGGAAGTGTCAATCATCAATTGTATACTTTCATGACAGAAAAACGCGCTCTCCAATGTTTGGACGATAAAAGGGATTGGTTTAATTGTAATGAAAGCTATGCCTACGGTCACTATAAAATTCGTCAAATGCATATTGCAACTGCTCCATCTTAAAATGAATGCAAATCGAAACAAGCACTTTAACAATTAAATGTGTAATTTATATGAATAATAAAATATATATATATATATATATATATATATATATATATATATATATATATATATATATATATATATATATATATATATATATATATATATTGTGAATAATTTGACTTAGTTAATTAAAATGTGTTTTATCATTTATTAATTCATTTGTCCAATTAATTTAGATAATTAGTTTCAACTAAAAATAAAATATTATTTTCGTGTTTATTTTATTTATTTATTTATTTTTTCCGAATAAATTAATATCCGGTTTTTTTAAAATTATTTTATAATAAATTAAATAATTTCTAATTAAAAGTTTATTCAAATTGAAATTTTAATGTTATAATTTACGCTCTTGTTATAATATATTAAATGTAATTGTAAAATATAAAAAAAATAATAATAAATAAATAAATAATAATAATTAAATAACGTAAGTAATTAAAATAAAATATTTATAAAATACTTAATTAATTAATTTAAAAAAAGTAAATAAATAAATAAAATAAATAAATAAATAAATAAATAATAAAAATAATACTAATAATAATTAAATAGCGTAAGTAATTAAAATAAAATATTAATAAACTAATTAATTAATTAAATGTTTTAAAATAGAAATTAACTAAAGTAAGTAATTAAAATAAAAACATAATAAAATAATTAATTAATAAAATTAAAAAAAAATAATAATAAAAAGAAGTAATTTAATGAAATTTTAATTAAAATAAAAATAAATAAATAAAAAATAAATGATTCAATTGGTCTATATTTGATCTTGACATTTCATGACCTTGAAAGTGGGTTGGAGTCATTATTAAATACTACTCACTACCCTTGACATGACCTTCCATTTACCCTCTCAACAGACGCAGAAGGATATTGCAACAAGCTCAGTCCTTCGTTAAATTATTACACTCCCAATATAATTTTTCTCTAGAAAAATTTCATTGATAGAGTCAAAGTACAGTGCATTCTAAGGAGAATTACTCGCTATTGTTCTAGGGTTTAAGCACTTGGGTCACATTTTGAAGGTAGATAATTCACAATCTTTACTGATCATAAACCTTTTATCACTGTCTCACCACGAAAAACCAATAAAACAAGGTATACCGTCAAATAACATACCTATCATCTTTTGGTATTAAGTTCGTCCACGTCTCCGGTAAAGATAACGTGATCGCTGGCTATTTTCTAAAAACATTTCAACATCTATCTCATCAACGTCACTTTTTTTCAAAATATTCTCAGTCCAACCCCTCCGACGTCAGAAGATATCTTCCACTTAAAAGTTTCGCCACAGAAAATAGATGGTATATGTCGGGGGGGGGTATTTCCGTTTATTACGAATGTATTATTTCAAGTCGTTTGTTTTTTATTTAGTACTTCGTTTAAAAAGAAATATTGTAGAACCCAGCATAGTCTCCAGTAAATAAACTGCTTCGGGACAGCTGGGGCGAATGTGTGTAATGTGATATATATATATATATATATATATGTGTATAAAATTAATAATAATGATAAAAAAATTATAACGAACAATAACTATTTTTCAACTTGAAACTTTTATTAGTGAAAATAATAAAAAGATGAACCTTTGTTAATTTTTAATATTTGTTTTAACAATTTTCGAGTTAGGTATATTGTCGGATTGCTGAAGAAAAATTTAGGACTGGTAATTGAATCTTTCAGACTTTGTTAATTTCTTTGGGATTTGTTACGACAATTTCCGTATAGAGTAGAGTAGGTAGTTATGAGCCCGCTGGAACAATTACCCCCCGGGGGGGGTTGTTCCACGATTTTTTTTGTTCCACGATTTTTTTTGTTCCACGATTTTTTTGTTCCACGATTTTATTACGCAATTGTTCCACACTATAGTCTCGATGGTCCTGGGATTTTCAATACAAAAAATTTTTTTCAATACAAAAACGATAGTCCTGGGATTTTCAATACAAAAAATTTTTTTCAATACAAAAATCCGACTACCAATAAAAAAGCCAAGGATTATTCACACTATAGTGAGGGGGTCTCGATGGTCCTGGGATTTTCAATACAAAAAATTTTTTTTCAATACAAAAATCCGACTACCACTAAAAAAGCATGGAATTATCACACTATAGTGAGGGGGTCTCGATGGTCCTGGGATTTTCAATACAAAAAAATTTTTTCAATAGAAAAAGGCGGTCTTCAATAAAAAAGCATGGAATTTTCAGACTATAGTGAGGGGGTCTCGATGGTCCTGGGATTTTCAATACAAATAAAATTTTTTCAATAGAAAATCCGACTACCACTAAAAAAGCATGGAATTTTCAGACTATAGTGAGGGGGTCTCGATGGTCCTGGGATTTTCAATACAAAATTTTCAATACAAAAATCCGACTATCAATAAAAAAGCATGGTAATTTAAGGTCTCAAGATATTTTCAATACAAAAATCCGACTACCACTAAAAAAGCATGGAATTATCACACTATAGTGAGGGGGTCTCGATGGTCCTGGGATATTTTCAATACAAAAAGGCGGTCTTCAATAAAAAAGCAAGGTAATTTAAGGTCTCAGGATATTTTCAATACAAAAAGGCGGTCTTCAATAAAAAAGCATGGTAATTTAAGGTCTCAGGATATTTTCAATACAAAAATCCGATTATCAATAAAAAAGCATGGTAATTTAAGGTCTCAGGATATTTTCAATACAAATAGGTGATCTACACTAAAAAAGCATGGTAATTTAAGGTCTCAGGATATTTTCAATAGAAAAAGGTGGTATCAATAAAAAAGCATGGTAATTTAAGGTCTCAGGATATTTTCAATACAAAAAGGCGGTCTTCAATAAAAAGCAAGGTAATTTAAGGTCTCAGGATATTTTCAATACAAAAAGGTGATCTACACTAAAAAAGCATGGTAATTTAAGGTCTCAGGATATTTTCAATACAAAAATCCGACTACCACTAAAAAAGCCAAGGATTATTCACACTATAGTGAGGGGGTCTCGATGGTCCTGGGATTTTCAATACAAAAAAATTTTTTCTATACAAAAACGATGGTCCTGGGATTTTCAATACAAAAAATTTTTTTCAATACAAAAATCCGATTATCAATAAAAAAGCATGGTAATTTAAGGTCTCAGGATATTTTCAATACAAATAGGTGATCTACACTAAAAAAGCATGGTAATTTAAGGTCTCAGGATATTTTCAATAGAAAAAGGTGGTCTCAATAAAAAAGCATAGTAATTTAAGGTCTCAGGATATTTTCAATACAAAAAGCTGGTCTACACTAAAAAAGCATAGTAATTTAAGGTCTCAGGAAATTTAAATACAAAAATCCGATTATCACTAAAAAAGCATGGATTTTTCTAGGTCAATTCAGGTGGATCTCCTTGGTCCTGAGAATTTCAATAGAAAAAGGTGGTCTACACTAAAAAACGTGGTAAATTTTTCAATTAAAGTAAATTATTGTCAAAATTTTTCAAATACATTAAATTATGGTCAAAATTTTTCAATTACAGTAAATTATGGTTCTAAAAATTAAATTAAAGTAAATTTTGGTTCTAAAAAATTAAATTACAGTAAATTATGGGCTAAGATTTTTAAATTAAAGTAAATGATGGTCCAAATTTTTAAATAAAAGTAAATAATGGTCCTAAAAATTGAATTACAGTAAATTATGGGTCTAAAAATTAAATTAAAGTAAATTATGGTCTAAATAAGTAAATTAAGGTTCTAAAAATTTAATTAAAGTTATCAATGGGCTCAAATAACTAAATTAAGGTCCAAATTTTTCAATTAAAGTAAATTATGGTCAAAATTTTTGAATTACAGTAAATTATGGCTCAAATTTTTGAATTACAGTAAATAATGGTTCTTCAAATTTTTAAATTAAAGTAAATAATGGTCCTAAAAAATTTAATTTCAGTTAATTATGGTCCAAATTTTTAAATTAAAGTAAATTATGGTTCTTAAAAATTAAATTACAGTAAATTATGGTCCAAATTTTTGAATTAAAGTAAATAATGGTTCTAAAAATTAAATTAAAGTAAATTTTGGTTCTAAAAATTAAATTAAAGTAAATAATGGTCCAAATTTTTAAATTAAGTAAATTTTAAATTAATGTTAAATAAGTAAATTAAAGTAATAATTTTTAAATAAGTAAATTAAAATAATGTAATAAGTAAATTAAAGTAAGATTTTAAAATTTATTAACAAAAAGTTGAAATAATAGAAGGTGTTTGAGAATTGAAATTTTTTAATGAAAATTTTTATGAAATAATTTTTTAAGTTAATTTTTAATAGAAATTTATATGGAATAATTTTTTAAGTAATTTTTAATGGAAATTTTTTATGAATAATTTTCAATGATAATTTTAGATGGAAATTTTTAAGACAATTTTTAATGAAAATTTTTATGAAATATTTTTCAAAGACAAATTTTAATAATAATTCAACAACAAACCAACAACTTAGTACCAACAACCAGTAACTTACGAACATGTATTAACAATCAGATACCTACAACTAGTTACTAACAACCAGTTACCTGTTACCAAGTACTTACAACCCACAACAACCAGTTACCTGCTACCAAGTACTTACAACTAGATACCACGTACTAAATAACTCTCAAACAACCAAGTAGCTACAACAAATTACCAGATACCAAGTACCTACAACCAACTAGCTACAACCTACCAAGTACTTACAACCAGATGACTACATGAAATTATTGGTTAAATATGAAAATAAGGATTATATTTAGTTGTTAAGTAAATTATGGTGTAAAATTAAGAAATAAAGAATAATTAGGTAAATTAAAGTTAAAAATTTTAAATAAGTAAATTAAGGTTCAAAATTTAAAATTAAGTATCCAATGGTTCAAATTTTAAATTAAAGCTAAATAAGTAAATTAAAGTAAGATTTTTAAATTTATTATCAAAAGATTGAATAACCACCAACTTTTTTGAGAAATGTAATTTTTAATGAAAATTTAAATGGAATTTTTTTAAGATAATTTTAAATACAAATTTTAATGAAATAATTTTTAAGTTAATTTCAATGAAATATTTTTCAAAGTCAAATGAAAATTTAAATGGAATAATAATAATAATAATAATAATAATAATAATAATAATAATAATAATAATAATAATAATAATAAAAATAATTCAACAGTTACCAACAATCGGTTACTAAATTTTTTTTAACTAGGTGCTAACAAATAAGTACTTTCAACATGATACCACGTACTAACTAACTCTCAAACAACCACATACTTACAACTAACTACTTACAATCAACTAAATATTCTTTATTGTATTTATTGAATAGTTTTTAAATTAATATTTTTTATCTATCTTCAAAAATATGTTTAATTACAATCAGTAGAAAAACCTTTTCAAATTTAACAAAAATGTTGATTTTCATCAATAAAATGAATAATTGTCAACTCAACCACTTTAAAACACCACGTGAAATTCAAAATAATTTAAATTACAATGAAAGACTAATGAATTCTAATTTACAAAACATTCTTCTTTTAATTGATAACTTATTATTGCAATGTAAAATTCGCATTCAATAAATACTTATTGTTGATCAGTTTTATTATATATACTCTGAGTTTATCCGACAGGATGTTTTGACCCCCTAAGGGTACTGGTCGTAAGGGTACTGGTCGTAAGGGTACTGGTCGTAAGGGTACTGGTCGTAAGGGTACTGGTCGTAAGGGTATTAGTCGTAATGGTATTGGTAACACTCAATCCCCTACCTACCCATTAACTAGCTACTAAGTACTAACAACCAGGTCTCAAACAACTAAATACTAAACACTTACAATCAACTAACAATCAGGTACTAAATATTAACAACCTACAACAATATAACAACAATCAGTAAACAACACTGTACCAACTACCAAATACAAGATACCAACAACTAGATACCAAGTACCAACAAAATATTCTTCATCACATACACTATCTGCTTATCAAAATCTAAAAAGTCAACCAACTACTTACAACCAACAACTATGTACTAACAAATTGATCTTTAAAAGCAAATACTCTTCACTTGAAAAATTGGATGAAAAATTAATTGAACTCAAGGCACTTTTAAGATATTTGAACTCAAGGCATCAATAACTTGGTAAAAATTGATTAAATAATTATAAAAATTTAAATTATTCAAAATAAATATCATAAAAATTTAATTAATGGACAAGAAAGAATTCTAATCATTAATCATCCAGTAAATAAAAAAATATTGATCATTCAAGTTGAATCCACTAAGATAATAAATTAATAAGATAAGATCTAATAAATAACTGATTTAGATTGAATAAATTAATTGAAATAAATTAATTTTAATTATTTTTGTAAAAGTAATACATGTACTCAAATTGATTGACAGATTGCTCAAAATATTCAAAAAAACATTAGAAATTCATTAAAATGAACAAAGTCAGCAATCTACAATAAAAATAATTATCATTAAATTCCAAGAGAGACTAGATAACTAATGATAACATCTAATAAACCAGTAAATTGATTTAAATGACAATAATTGGTATATTCAAGCGAATTCTCTAATAAAATCATCTAAAAAGAATCATTTTCCCCTAAATATATCAATATTTAAAGATTAGTATCTTATCGATAAGTACTTGTTAAAGATCATATATTCACTTCAAACTAATAAGATTCCTTAAAATCCCTTAAATGACTATATTTCTACCCTTAATTCATATTATTACAAATATCATCTAAAAAGCATCAAATTTCCTTGGAATAACTATATCTTTAAAGATTAGTATTTTATCGATAAATATCCTTAAAAGGTTATATATTTACCTCAGACTAATAAGATTGCTTAAAATCCCTTTAAATGACTATAATTCTAACTTTAATTCCTATTATCACGAATATTTCCCTATAAAACATGTAAAATAAATTGGTCATTAACCCTAAATAATTTATAAAATCTAATGATAAAACTGGTTATAATTAAATTTTTATTCTAAAAATAAATCACTGTACTCGAAATTTAAAATAAATATAACTGACTAGGTCCCATTGAAAGATTAAATTTATCAATTCAATAAAATATATTTCTTCAAATGGTCTTATTTTACCAATATTCAACCGATTTAATTATTAATTAAAATCAAGATTTCTTCAAATAAAGATCAATTTTATTTAGTGTTTGTCGATGTTTTAAGTCCATATTTTTCAACTTTTGTCATTCTCCACCTAAATAAAGATAAAAATAATTTAAAGTTGATATCAATCCCAATTATCTGTAAAGATTTCATTGTCAAAACCAAGTAAATCGATCATTATACCTACTTAATAAAACATTGTTCTAAATTAATTTACTGTGCATTAATCACAACCTAATAAAACGATATAATTTCACATTATTATTGATTCATAACTGACTAATTGCAATTTCCCTTATAACATTGATATTTTACCAACATCACCCTTAAAAAAAATCATATATTCCCATCTTAACCCATCCCTCATTAAAAGCAACCGACTATATCTCCCTTACAATGATATATTCCCATCTTAACCCATCCCTCATTAAATCTAACCGACTATATCCCTTTAAAAGATCATATTTTCCCACCTTATTCGATCCTTCATTAAATCTAAACCGATTATATCCCCCTTACAATGATATATTCCCATCTTAACCCATCCTTCATTAAATCTAACCGATTATATCCCCTTAAAAGACCATATATTCACATCTTAACTCATCTCTCAATAAACCCAACCGACTATTTTCCCATCTAAACCGATCTCTCATTAAATATCACCGACAATATCCCATCTTAACTGATCTCTCACCAACTATTTCTACCCCTTTAAACATCTAACCGAATATATCCTTCAATTCTACCCACTTGAATCCTCCTTTAATTCACTCAATCCTCTTAATATCCTTAGAGAACTTCAAAAAAATATGACTTTTAATTAACTGTTAAAGACACCAGACATTCTTCTATTGAAATAATTTAGTAGCTAAATAATAAGAGCCCACTAAAAGATCAAAATTCACTAAAATTTTCTGCAAATATTTACCATCAAATACCTAACTGGAAATGATATATATTGTTTGATCATAATTCTTCAGCTATTCAACCAATCATTTTCAACCAATAATAGGAAACTAAATTTCTGTATATCCTACAATAATTATCAAGTAAATTTAAAGTCAACTGGTTTCTTAGCTTATGTTTTTTAAAGTTCATCAATGTGTAAATATTCTTAGAAAATTATTGAAAACTTATTTAGTCAAATATATTACAAACTTATCATTAAAAATCACTTAATTATTAACCTAATTGTCAATGAAATTAATTTTTATTTAAAAACTATTCAATAAAATACCACTAATTATCAAGAAATTAATTAAATTTATCAATTAAATTTATCAGTCAACATGAAATTCTTAGAAAATTATTCAATATCGTCATCAAAATTTATCCTATCAATTGATTATTGTAAAAACTCTAATTATTAACCTCATTAAAAATTAAAAATACATCCAATTATCAAGAAATTAATTAAATTTATCTTAGAATTAGCATTAAATTATTAAAAATTCACGAAAATGATAAGTTTGTAATATATTTTGACCATAATTTACTTTAATTGAAAAATTTGGACCTTAATTTAGTTATTTGAGCCCATTGATAACTTTAATTAAATTTTTAGAACCTTAATTTACTTATTTAGACCATAATTTACTTTAATTTAATTTTTAGACCCATAATTTACTTAATTCAAAAATCTTAGCCCATAATTTACTGTAATTCAATTTTTAGGACCATTATTTACTTTTTATTTAAAAATTTGGACCATCATTTACTTTAATTTAAAAATCTTAGCCCATAATTTACTGTAATTTAATTTTTTAGAACCAAAATTTACTTTAATTTAATTTTTAGAACCATAATTTACTGTAATTGAAAAATTTTGACCATAATTTAATGTATTTGAAAAATTTTGACCATAATTTACTTTAATTGAAAAATTTACCACGTTTTTTAGTGTAGACCACCTTTTTCTATTGAAATTCTCAGGACCAAGGAGATCCACCTGAATTGACCTAGAAAAATCCATGCTTTTTCAGTGATAATCGGATTTTTGTATTGAAAATATTCTAAGACCTTAAATTACTACTGTTTTTTAGTGTAGACCAGCTTTTTGTATTGAAAATATCCTGAGACCTTAAATTACTATGCTTTTTTAGTGTAGACCAGCTTTTTGTATTGAAAATATCCTGAGACCTTAAATTACCATGCTTTTTTATTGAGACCACCTTTTTCTATTGAAAATATCCTGAGACCTTAAATTACCATGCTTTTTTAGTGTAGATCACCTATTTGTATTGAAAATATCCTGAGACCTTAAATTACCATGCTTTTTTATTGATAATCGGATTTTTGTATTGAAAAAAATTTTTTGTATTGAAAATCCCAGGACCATCGTTTTTGTATAGAAAAAATTTTTTTGTATTGAAAATCCCAGGATCATCGAGACCCCCTCACTATAGTGTGAATAATCCTTGGCTTTTTTAGTGGTAGTCGGATTTTTGTATTGAAAATATCCTGAGACCTTAAATTACCATGCTTTTTTAGTGTAGATCACCTTTTTGTATTGAAAATATCCTGAGACCTTAAATTACCTTGCTTTTTTTTTGAAGACCGCCTTTTTGTATTGAAAATATCCTGAGACCTTAAATTACCATGCTTTTTTATTGATACCACCTTTTTCTATTGAAAATATCCTGAGACCTTAAATTACCATGCTTTTTTAGTGTAGATCACCTATTTGTATTGAAAATATCCTGAGACCTTAAATTACCATGCTTTTTTATTGATAATCGGATTTTTGTATTGAAAATATCCTGAGACCTTAAATTACCATGCTTTTTTATTGAAGACCGCCTTTTTGTATTGAAAATATCCTGAGACCTTAAATTACCTTGCTTTTTTATTGAAGACCGCCTTTTTGTATTGAAAATATCCCAGGACCATCGAGACCCCCTCACTATAGTGTGATAATTCCATGCTTTTTTAGTGGTAGTCGGATTTTTGTATTGAAAATATCTTGAGACCTTAAATTACCATGCTTTTTTATTGATAGTCGGATTTTTGTATTGAAAATTTTGTATTGAAAATCCCAGGACCATCGAGACCCCCTCACTATAGTCTGAAAATTCCATGCTTTTTTAGTGGTAGTCGGATTTTCTATTGAAAAAATTTTATTTGTATTGAAAATCCCAGGACCATCGAGACCCCCTCACTATAGTCTGAAAATTCCATGCTTTTTTATTGAAGACCGCCTTTTTCTATTGAAAAAATTTTTTTGTATTGAAAATCCCAGGACCATCGAGACCCCCTCACTATAGTGTGATAATTCCATGCTTTTTTAGTGGTAGTCGGATTTTTGTATTGAAAAAAATTTTTTTGTATTGAAAATCCCAGGACCATCGAGACCCCCTCACTATAGTGTGATAATTCCATGCTTTTTTAGTGGTAGTCGGATTTTTGTATTGAAAAAAATTTTTTTGTATTGAAAATCCCAGGACCATCGAGACCCCCTCACTATAGTGTGATAATTCCATGCTTTTTTAGTGGTAGTCGGATTTTTGTATTGAAAAAAATTTTTTGTATTGAAAATCCCAGGACTATCGTTTTTGTATTGAAAAAAATTTTTTGTATTGAAAATCCCAGGACCATCGAGACTATAGTGTGGAACAATTGCGTAATAAAATCGTGGAACAAAAAAATCGTGGAACAAAAAAAATCGTGGAACAAAAAAAATCGTGGAACAACCCCCCCCCCCCCCCGGGGGTAATTGTTCCAGCGGGCTCATAACTACCTACTGAGTAGATTGGCGGATTGACGGCGAATAATTTATATTGGGTAATTGCCCAAATCTTTCTTAACCTTCGCGAAGTAAATACTTTCTTTATATTAGTCTTTGGATTCCTTATTTCGATTCTAGGTATTTAGATTTTGTTGAGTTTTCCGAATTTAATCCTTTAAAAAAATACTCTATTTTGTAGCTTTATTTGTTTGTTATTGATTTTTTATTTGTATTCAATTTTCTATTCAATATTTTATTTTTTTTATTGTTGGTCATAGTTCAATGTGAGTTGTAATTCTTCTCCACGTGCAACACGCGGTGACTAAAATTACAACTCACATTGAATTATGACCAACAATAAAAAAAAATAAAATATAACAATACATTACAGTATACATTACGATACAATGTATAAAAACACTCTTAGACCAATTCTACACTCTTCGCTTCGAAAAGAAGAATTTCTCACAATCCCCAACTTGCACCACCCAAGAATAAAGTCCACATACCACCTCATACGACAAAACGTCATACTTTTCTCATAATTCAAAGACGTAAAACAATGGGTGTCTGAATGTGAAGGCTACCAACATCAGAAAGTGAACAGATACACTAAACCATATATACCACAGTCTCTTTCCTCAACTCAAAATTTGGGTATTCGAAAATAATAACCCCTCTCCGAATCAATCTATTATTTTAATTTACCTATAATTCGATTCATGAGTTTAACATTCGACAGTATCGTTAACCAAAATAACAGGGGGATCCCTGCTCAAAAACTTTAGAATAGAATGAAAGAACTCAACCAGTCAATCCGTAAGTTACAACTCAGAAGCTACATCGAACTAATATGCACAACCTACTCGTCATAATAGCTTGGTAAGAAAGGCTAAATCATCTTATAAATTTCACATAAGGTTTGTACAATCCCACTCACAACGTAATCACCATTATATAGATATAATTTTGTAAACGAAATCATAATTAATGATTTGATTCTTCCCTTATGATATCAGAATAATTTAGTAAGACCATCTTAATACCATCTTCTATGTACATAGTGAAATGATTATATTTTTATAGCCCTAACCGCAATTAGAAACTCCACATATCTTTACGTTGTTTCTTATAAGTTCATAATCAAGAGGACACAATTCTTTCGTAAGTATAATTATATCAAAAATCTGATCCTACCACCACGTTACTAAAAATGATTCGAATATATAACTGTAATTATAATTTAGTAGCAACGCTACCCTGAAAATGACGATGGTAATGACTACCCAACCCTCCCAAGAGTTCAAGTGTTCGAACTATTACAACAATAAAATACAATCGGAAAAGAAGGAGCATGTCCGATGAAAGAAGCTCGAGTGACATGATATGGCCGTCGGCGTTTAGAAAATATTTAGTTACTTGAAATGTTTACAACCACATACAGTGAATAGATTCTAGTTGTAAATATATTATAAACAGAAGTGATGGACCTGTATATCCGCAATTTTATTTATTTCTGTTGAGATTTAAAAGTAAAAGAGGAACATGAGACAAGCACAAAACGCCTTTTTGAGGCAGTCCAGCGAACCCATCTGGATATTCGATGATTGTAATATCCTGGGATGCGCTCAGTTCGCTGGTATTTCCCACCTAGTGCATTACTAGCGTTTAGTACTCACGGATAATAGTGGTAGACAACGCTTGTATTCTGTTTTACACTGGAAACAGCTCGAAATGGTAAGATGTCGATTACCTGTGACCAACCATAATATAAAATTTAATACTTGTGGTTTAGGTCTTCTGCAAATCATTCAATTTCGAATCAAACTTATGACTTTTATACTTGTCAAATACATTTGCTAAGCCACTGAAAATATTTTTTTTGCAATTTAATTATGCATAAGTAAATTTTCACTGACAAAATTAGATTTTTTTGACCAAAAATTTAAAATGAATTTTATTTTCTTAATAATTATCAAATAAAATAATAAATAAATTTAGAAATAGAAATAAATACAAAAATACAAAAAAAATACAATAAATACAAAAATACAAAAAATCGAAATAAATATATAATATAAATAAATAATATATTTTTACAAAACATTTTTTTAATAAAAATTTTTCAACAATATTTAGTTGATTTGATTCAAGTATAAAAATCAAATAGATAAGGCAAAAAATGATATACGTATAATACTTACAGGGGGGGTGGACAACTTATAAAGCTTGTCAAGTTACGAAAATCGATATTATATTTTTCGAAATTCCTGTCTAAAATTGTATAAATTGTGAGACATCCAGATCAGTTGTATATGAATCTGTCTAGTACCAACCAGTAACCCTGACATTAGAGATCTTCAGAGATTTTCATCAACATCTGGAAGAACTCTGGTGAAATTTCAAGCTCAATAATGTAAAGATCACCATTAAAAATGAGATGAGTTGACTCATGACTGTTACCATTATTAAAAACAGTCCCAATGCAGCTAGAGCATCTTTCATATTATTCGTGGTGCACATTGATGTGGTCAAAGCTTCAAAAATCAACGAGAGATTGTTACAAGGCAATATTTGGTTAGTGACAGAAGTAAGATTTGAAGTTATAATTTGGATGATCGAAGCCATCATATTTATGATAATGGTTTGATTGTAAAAGGAAAAGAAAACCGCAGCTACATTCGTATCATTGGCCAAGTTGGTAGTAACCTTTTGGATGTCATTTATAACCAGATTGACGTATAAGGAATTGTTTCGATTGTTTTGTAGGACTTGGTACTTTGTTAGCATGATAGCCATTGCATTTTGGGTATCATTATAATTTGGTAGATTCTGGATGAGACTGAATGAAGTTCTGTTGAGAGAGGCTAATTCGCTTGTCATACCTATTTGTTTTATTGCGTTTTGTACAAATGTTGACAGATTTTGAATGTGTGATATGAAATCCGGAACTCCTAATAATGGAATGGACAGCTGCTGAATGCTAGACTGGATTATAAAAGTTAAGTTTTAATATTTGAAAATTAAATTTTTAATTAAATTAACCCTCTGCAGTCTACTGTCCGGTGGTACTGAACATCGCATTTCGGTTGAACTAGTCAACTGGACAGATTCCATTAAACAACTCACAACTGTTTAACTTCCAAATATATTTTAGAGGGTATTATATTTATTCATAATATAATTTACACTTTTATTAATGTCACAGATGAAGAACCGAATCTATGTTAAAATGAACGGCATCGCCTATTCCTATAGAATTTTGGATAATCTTCCACACACACACACACACACACACACACATATATATATATATATATATATATATATATATATATATATATATATATATATATATATATATTAGTAAGAAGTATAAACTAAGTCAAATGTATTTGGATACACAGGATTATATAATATTTAAATAGTTGTGCAATTTGTATATGATTACACAACCTATTTATATAGCTTATATAATATGAAAAGTTTCTTAATAATTGACCTTTACCAAGTTATTTAATGGTTTATCTTTGACCTTTTGTGTAATAATTAACCTTTGCCCTCTTATATAAAATTTGACATTTGACCTACATAATGATTTTTACAGGGTTTTATCAGGTAATTTTGTATTTTTAACATTTAATTTTAGAAATTTGTTATTCAATTTCGGACAATTATTATTTTAATAGATTTTAGTTTTTTAAATCTGTTTTGCATTTTAACCGTTTGCGGAGGGTAGGCCAACACTGCTGGCCACGAATTTTGTTCCAGACGTTCAACAATGTATAATGAATAAAGTTTAAAAAAATCATACCACGATATCGGGCATTCGTATACTAAAATATCATGCTAAAAATATTACTTATTAAAATTAATTCCGTCTGCAAACGGTTAAAAATAATCCCTCAAATGTACATCAATAAAACTACCTTAAACGAAAGACAGAGCTAGGATTTTCTCTCTTTTTTCAATGGAAGCGACCAAAAAGACATCGCATTCATCTTAGACATTCAAAAAACAACAGTGGATGAGATTAATAAAAGTATCTAATAATTGGAATAATTGATACCCAGAGACATGTTAAACTCAAAAATACTAAACTGAATTTGATGCAGAAACTAGAATGAATTGATGAATACTACACTATAATATAAAAGAGACTATGCGAAAATGTATGGGATTCTTATCATTATTATTATTATTATTATTATTATTATTATTATTATTATTATTATTATTATTATTATTATTATTATTATTATTATTATTATTATTATTATCATTATTATTATTATTATTATTATTATTATTATTATTATTATTATTATTATTATTATTATTATTATTATTATTATTATTATTATTATTATTATTATTATCATTATTATCATCATCATTATCATTAAACAACTAAATCATACAGAATAATCGTAGCTATCAAGAATTGAAACATTTGATCTTAGTTGATTGAGGGTAGTAAGCATATCGGGGGGTATTATTGTTGATGGCTTATTTGTCATAAATGCATTATATGAAATATTCTGAGAGGAAGTAAGAATATTGCCAATGCCAGTATTTTGTGTAATTTGACTGACATTGATAAGATTTGACATCCCAAGCACATTCAGTAAGCCAATGCTCATATTACGGCATTGAGTAGTGATTCCGGAAATAATGTTTGTCGGTTGACTTAAAGTTATTGGAATAGCGCTGGGGTTGCTAAAAAGATTCGCAATTACATTTGGCCATAATGTTGAAAGCTTTTTATTGAGCATTTGATCTGATAAAGTTATTCCATTTGTCGAATTGAATTGCTGACAAACAGCAACATTGACATAACTTGCTCCCAATACGAGAGCAATCGAGACAATAGCTGCCAATACCGTGAAAACGAGGATAAAAATATGAATGGAAAAATTTGCATATCTATTCCATTTTTTGTGATTTATAGATTGGCGGAAGAACGAAACAATTATCAAAACTGTTGATAAACAAATAAATATAATCAACAATATTATGATGACATTTTCTGCAATAGAAAATTTATTAATAATATCTGTTGTAGTGGCATTGATGGTGGATGTTGAATTGAAGAATTGAGTAACCAGTGGAATGACTGATGTAGACCAAATGTTCGTGAAGACATTAAAGTACTTTGATACATCAATCATGGAGGTGGAAGATGTGACAATGGATGTAAGGCTGTCGTTGAACTTGCTGTATACGTCTTGATAACTTGTGGTGACCCTTGTCATGTTGATCTGTAGCATTTGAATGAGGAATAACATTATGACACTTGAGTCTGTAATAATTTTGGAGGTGTCGATATTCGTTTGAAACTGATCCATTGATGACTGTAAATAAAGAGTTTTGATAAATTCCAACAACTACTTAATTTATTGGGTTAGTTAATAATTTCTACAAGAAAAAAATTATTTCTGACTCAATCAGTTTTTCAATTAAACAATAAAATCCAATACAACAAAATTTATTGCAAAAGACAAATAACAAGTATCCAAATTTTATATAACAATAGCCTTACTATTATACCACAAATCCTTTTTTTGCTTGAACTGGAGACAATTAACCTTATGGGAGTTCGCCTCAAACTAATGGGGATATGAATCGACACTAATCAATTAAAGTCTATGAATCTTTTTAAACAATTAGTTATTTTCTCTACTTGTTATTGAATATTTCAATCATTTTAGCCAGAGCCGTAGCTAGGGAAAATGGCGCCCGGGGCGAGATTGAATGGAATTGGTCTTGAAGAGTCAAATTAAGATGCAAAGTTATACAATGCTTAACCAAACTTATATTATAACAAAAACCAATTAATTATAAATATTTATATTAAAAATTTATTTACTCCGTATTTATTAAACCGAAGTTCAGAGTTTTGATCATTAAGTTCCTATTAAGGTTACTATTATAATATATTTGAAAAGATCAAGTGATCAACTTTAACATTTACCATTGAATTCTAAATAAAAGAAATTTCACAGTTTTGGCGCCCTTCGACTCGGCGCCCGGGGCGGTCGCCCCTTTCGCCACCCCCTAGCTACGGCTCTGATTCTAGCAATTGAGCTAAGTATTACACTTCCATTCAATTAATTAACTCATGACCTTCCAAATTATAAAATGATAATTTTATTTTATTAAATCTTAAAAGTACAAAATTTAAACTAATTAAATTATTTTTTTTCTTTGACAGGATCTTTGTCAAATTCGGGGATTTTGTTTTCTAACTGATTTGATAAAAATTTCAAATAATTAATTTATTAGTTTGTATTTTCTTATGAATTCCACATTAATTTAAAATTATTATATTCATACGTATCTTTTCATTTGTAATTTTCTCATTCTTGTTTTCCCATAGAAATATTGATCTTTCGATTTTTCTGATTTAAATTAATTTTTACATTTTATTTGATTTTTCTCAGTCTTTTTAAAATTTTTGTTTTTGATTTATTTGCACATTCGTGCATTTTGACTTTTATTATCTAATTATTGATGAGTTGATTACGAAAGAATTCTGAAGGGTTTCGTAGGAGATTATTTTAGAATCAAAAATGTTCACATAATAAATGTTTTGCAGCAAAATTGGCGGTTATCAAAATATTACTGGAATATTTCTAATACAATTTTAAAATGCATGCATAATTTAATTAACTAATTCTAAATGCCAGGACTGAACACAAAACAAATAATGGTAATTTTTAAATATAAATATCGGTAGAAGACACTGGAAATATTGTTGTTGAAATATATATTTTAAAATTCAAACCAGTGACGTAGCAATGTAATGTGTAGGTTGTGCAATACATAATGGTCCATACGTATAAAAGAACCACTAAAGCCTGAAAGACGTTAATTGTTTGCTAAAATTTCTTTATTTTGTTTAGATAACCTAATGGTTTTGCATGGCCAGTTTTCACAATACACGGTCCAAGGGCCACCAATTTGGGAAGCACTTAAAGGATATTTATAATTTATGAAATGTTAGACAACAAACTTTGAAAGATATATTCAATAAATATTTTCTTGTGATTTTATTATCATAAATTTACATTTTTCTTCCGTTTTCAAAAAAACACTGACCGGAATAGATACCTTTTATGGATAATAGGGACAGTGTTTTGTATTTTTAATGTCCGGATTACCTATTTTTGCAATGGAATAGAAAAGACAAGAAAATTATTTGCATTAATTGTAATAAAAATATTACAACTCGAAGTTGCAAAACGACATTTTGATAATGTCATATATTTTCTTATAAGCTTAATTATAAAATTACATCAAATATTTAACAATAAACTTTATTATTTTTATTAAAAAAATTATTTTATTCAAATTCTTGCTATTTTTAAAAAAGAATTTCCAATGTATTTTCTGAGACACTTTGGTAAATTTTAATATTGAATTAAATATTGGCAATAAAAAATTAGTAACAATAAATTTTAATAAAAATTCATTTTTGATCTTTTTATATTTCTGATTAAATTTTCCCCATCTTTATCACTTCGTGTATTTACAAACTTACCATTTTTTGTGCTTTTATTCTGCTTTCTATTTCACCACTGACTGCTTGCCAATCTTCTCCAGGTCTTTCTTTTCAGTCTTCCAGTCTTATGGTATTCATGGTTCATAAAAAATGGCACGTATGTACCGCAAATTAATAAAAGATTTTGTGAATGTATGTTGTGGCTTGATGCGGTTTGTTAAATTCCTTATTGATACATTACTACATTGAAAAATTTTCCTTGGAAGATTTTGTTTAAATAATAATATTAATTATTTAAAATAATATTATTGATTTGAATTAATAAAATTTAGTTGTAAATTGATTTTTATGGATACCATAAATATAAAA
Source organism: Schmidtea polychroa (assembly GCA_959609185.1). Lineage (NCBI taxonomy): Eukaryota > Metazoa > Platyhelminthes > Tricladida > Dugesiidae > Schmidtea > Schmidtea polychroa. The sequence goes on along the minus strand of CAUHTR010000401.1, from coordinate 89,138 downwards.
AGCTCTCGCTAATATTGCATAGTGGAAATTTCTACTCAATACTTTTAAATACCATGTCTGGGTATTTCTGTGAACTATTACTTTAATACTTGAATTATATAAAATCAAAGAAAACAAGTCGACTTTGAAAGTATATGATTCTAGCAAATATAACATTAAAAGAAACAATTTACGATCCTGACATCAAAAAATTAGCTTATGAAAAGCACTAAAAAGGTTTTACATTAATAACCCTTTAAGTGTCAAAGAGCGCGATCGCGCTCCTGCTCCCAAGTGAATTATTTATTTCATAGTTTTCGATTCTTGTCTATTGTTTTTTTTATTCCGAGTGTGTATTTATGTGACTACTGAAAGAGAGTGGAGAAGCTCTTACTCCCCGTGCCTGGTTAGTGGACAAAATTTCTATTTTCCTCTAGCAGCGTGGCACTTTAAGCTAATGTGTAATTTTAAAATTGTCTTTGTTATAATTATAATATTTTACGTTGTTTTTTTTATATTAAAAATATTAAAGTTAAATAAAAATATTGTTTACTTTATATTATATAATTTTAATTTGATTGACGACCCACCACAAAAAAATGTTTGCCATCGCTGGCCTATCTTGTCAATTACTTGTTTAGCAATTTGATGATGGAACAATCACAATTACTGAAAACAAATATTATATTATTAGGAATAAGAAAAAAATAAAAACAATAAATGAAATATTACCTGAAAACTTTGGCATGTTGGGTACAAACTAGAAACCGTGGCCAGTTTTGGACAGAGACTTTGTAAGTCAGAGGCAATATTTCCTTGATAAACAGAAATTTGGCCTTTGATTTGATTAATAGTATTGAAGAGGTCTTTGTTATTATTTATATATCCCATGGCATTGAGGAGGAGATTTAGACCGTTGATTAATGCCGACACGTGATTGAATAAACTGTTGACTTGGAAAGTGTTCAGAATTTGATCAATGAACTGCTTGACTGATGATTGTATTTGATTCTAAGAGGTCTATTTATTTATATTTATTAATAAATATTTACTTACAGACACCGATGAGCTCATTGTAGATACTGAAGAGTTCAAAAAGTTCAACGAATCCACTGTCATAATGGAATACATATTATAAAAGTATTTCAAAGATAATCCAATCGCATTGGTTAACGAATTGTATTGATTGGTATTGGAACTGTTGGAATTTGCAGAGTTTGTAGAATTCTGTGATATCTTAGTACTGACCACATATTGTTCAATGGAAAACAATGTAAGAAAGATTATCCACAGAAAAACCGATATAGTCATCAATACTTTTAAAATTATTTTCCAATTGGTTTTCATGAATTTTCTTCGATTTCTTATTGGATTTTCAGTTGATTTAACACCGATCTTATTCATAGATTTGATTTGATTTTCCTTAATGCATTGATAAATTGACACGGCAACCAGTAGAATGAATAAAAAAAGAAAAATAAATAACCAGAATATTCCAAATCCTATGGTAGTCAAGTATGGATTTGAAGTTGGATTTAAATTGTTTAATTGATATGATCCATTGCTATAAATCGGTACATAGAGAGAGATGTTGAATAGGATATCGACAAAATATGTCGACAAGTTTAGTGAATTATCATTGAATAAAATATTGATTATGTCGCCATTATTGACAGATGATTGGTTGATGAGGAATCGATAACCCATATTTGTTATTACATCGAATACTCCTTCCATCTTATTGGTGGATCTAAGCCAGCCGTTCAAGGTTAATGCAACAAATTTGATTTATTGTTGGACCTGTGATTAGTATTGTTAGATTTCTGTAGGTATAACTAATTAATTTTTCATAATTATTTTTATATTTATTTGATTGCGATATTCCAAAAACTGAGCTAAACTCGATTATTTAATGTCATATATTGCATATTTTTGTACCGAATGTCAGTAAAAATATTGGGTTAAAATGAGTTTAACCGAAATTCAAACTAAAAAATATAATAAGTTTATTAAAAAATAATGCAATATTCTATTTCAAGGCAGCCGTTCAAGGTTAATGCAGCAAATTGGATTTATTGTTGGACCTTTTATTAGTATTCGATTTCTGTAGGTATAACTAATTAATTTTTCATAATTATTTTTATATTTATTTGATTGCGATATTCCAAAAACTGAGCTAAACTCGATTATGTAATACATATTTTTGTACCAAATGTCAGTCAAAATATTGGGTTAAAATGAGTTTAACCGAAATTCAAAATAAAAAATATAATAAGTTTATTATAAAATAATGCAATATTTTTGTTTTAATTTTGGTTTGGTTTTATAATTTTCATTGGAAATATAGAAATCTTTAGTGCTTAAGCTTTTTTTGAAATTCAGCATCAATGTAATTGAACGTGTTATTTAATAAATTAATTATTTAACTTTTCGTCTATATCAGATATATACAGTTTCCAAATTCAGTCTGTTACAAGCAAAGAAAATGTGTGCAGTACTTAATGCATATATGAACATGTGAAAATTAAGCACATCCAGGTATATTTACTAACTTGTTTCAAACCAAGAACATCATATTACAATTATAAAACAAAAATAATGTCACTCTCTGTATGGACCTACAATTAATTTGAACAAAGAATTAATTGTAATTAACATTGTTGAAGAACTTGAACATCATCAGAGTTATCACTGTGAATAAGAAGGTTTCCGTTTCCTGTATTTCTGACATTTGATCCATTGATTTTGACTCGATCTGATTATTCTTCAACTTCTTCAGTAACAGCTTCAATTGATTCAACTTCTGCAACTTCTTCGACTTTAGTGACTTCGTTAGACATGTTTGAATTTGATGATTTTTTTAAAATTGAATTTGATGATGATTTTCGAAAAAAGTGAAAGTAAAAGATTATTTAAACAAATGTTTTTAATTTTTTATTTTAATTTAATAATATATTTTTAGTTCAATTATTAAATTGATAAAATTGCTAGTCAGAGGCACTACACCTTTATTAGAAAAAAAATTTGTTTAGTAATTATAAGCATATATTTAAAAATTAAATATTAACTTTAAAAATTAATTAAATAAATTATTTTAAAATGGTATTTTTAAATTAAAATTTTAAATCTAAAGTGTAAAATGTTAAATGTGTATAAATTTAAGGTAATAAATTTAGTATGTTGATGCGAATGAAATGTATGAAGAATAAAATATGTCCTTCTGAAAATATCAATATTTGACAATAATATAGAAAAGCCAGTTTTTTATTTGAAATAAATTATTGAAAGATTATTATTTTATGGGCGCCATAAATTCAAAATTCACGGAAGCTAATAGTTATAAAAGTAGTATATTACCAACATCAACAGAATAAAAGTTAGAACACTGAATTTTTAAAGTTGATTTTCGAAATCACTCAGTGAATTGATTTTGAATCAGTAAAATCATTACAGCATGGATTTTGTTAAATACCTTTATCTTCTTTTCTTTTTTTATTATAATAAGGGTTTCCCAGCAAGTGGTAAAAGATAACATTCCTTTTTTATCACAAAATAAAAATATTTAATTACTATTTTTAAAACGGACTAAAATCGATGGTAAAATGCTTTATCTAAATATATTAACCCTTAATAATTAATTAATTAAAATCTGTATCATAAAATTAAGTCAATAAAATTATTCTATTCTTGTGGAATATTTTAATCCTGACAGCCAAAAGATTAATTGATGATAGGATATATGTCAGTGACATAATGTCACCCAATGATACAATTTTAAAAATTTTAACCATAAAATAAAAAGATATTTGTTTAGTTAAACTAATTAAAAAAATCCAAGTAATTAAATTTTAATTAAACTTTAGTCTTAATTATTATTTAACATAAAACTTTATTAATATTTAATTTTATAACTATTTAACACAAAACTTGTGTTTTCTATGAATTCTACTCTGTTTTAATTTTTGATTACAAAAGGCGCAGACTTATTACCTCCAAATGTTGTAGGTGAAACCCTATTTCAAAATACTTTTGGATTTTAAACTATTCTAATGAAGCAAACGTCAATTCAAATATTTGGGAAATAAAATGATTTCATTGGAGAATAATATTAGTGTGTGTACGTATCATGTATATAGTTATGTTGTGCATGTATTATTATTATTATTGTGCTTGTTGTGGTGTTGCATACGTATTGTCGTTTGTTCATAGCAACGCTAAAAATCAACACACAAGTAAGTTTGTATGTTTCTATAATATAGACGTATTGATTTTATTTTTATATTATAGATGCGTTTGTTCACTGCAAATGGGTGTATGCTTGTTTTTATTATCATTAATAACAAATAATTAAAAAATCAATGCCCATAGTAAGTGGGAAAAAATAAAAGTATGAAGTTGAAAATTAAATGAAAAAAATTAAAAAAATAGACTAGAATTCTGAAGCAGTGGATATTTTAATAAACATTACTGGTAATATTTGTTGTTGGCAAATATAATAAACATTTTAACTTTTGAAAGTTATAATTTTTAGTTTTAATTGTATTGTATCTTATACGTAACATTTACACAAACCGCCTCGACACGTTTTTTACAGGATACTGGGTTGGACTCTACAGATTCTCTACAGTAGACTCTACACTATCATCACTAAATAATTATAAATCACACCGAGTATTATATATCGTACAACACTACGCAAATATTGACCAACAATGATCAACAATTAGATCTCGTAAAATATTGGGTAATTTTGCTCAACAAACTCTTCCCGATGAAACAATTGGATAGTAATCATCCAATCATCGACAATTAATAGAAAAAATACTAACTTTTTCAAGTCAGCTATTGTGTCACTGCTTAGAAAAAATATGGTCGAAGCTAATTCATCAATTATTAAATTAAAAAAATCTGATTTAAAGTTGAAATTAATAAAAAACAATTCTATAAATTTAAATTTATAAGAATATTTAAACAAATAATTCTTTATTTAATAATAAAAATGACTTACATTCAACAATTGATGGTCAAAAGTATATTAAGCATAATTATACACTGAGATTTTTGGTGGTGAGCACAAAGTTGTTAAAATGATAAATGAAAGATCAGATGTACAGCCATATTTGTGTTCACTGGTTGAACAGAATGTAATCATCAAGACCTTAACTTTTCATCTGATTAATTTAGTATTCAGTTATTACTTATTCTATTTCAATGCTAGTTTTTTGCAGTATTTGCTAGGTCATTAAAAATTCACATTTTCAATCTTTTTTTACCAACGAAACTTACAAAATATCTTTTCGTTTCTATTCATTCTTGTCCATGTTTCCGAAATGTGAAAAGTTAAGGTAAAAGTTCCCGGAATGGAGCAAAAATTTCAGATATCAATAATTTTCAGCTGTTTTGCTATTTAATAAAACAACGATCTGTTTTAAACAAAAAATCATTTCTATTTTAAACAAAACGATGATAAAACTTATCAAATTAGAACGTATTGAGCCTGGTTCAAAGTCATAAAGTATTTGATTGTCCATAGAGTACTTTATCAACTCACATATGTGTATTGTCAAAATTTTGAATACATACCGTAGAGTGCCGATTTTAATACCATGGTACACTATATGGAAAACGCCAAAATTTTGATTTACTTTGAAATCCAAATATTATACCAGATACACTATTTGGTTTATTATACCATGGTACACTATTTGGTTTATTATACCCTGGTATACTAATTGGTTTATTATACCACTGGTACACTATTTGGGGAGGTATACTATTCGGCACTCTACGGTAATAAGTTTTCATGTAATAGATGGATACGGAACATTGTAAATGCAAAGTAAACCTTAAAATTGTACATAATAATAAAATTCTAATAGAAAGCGTGATCAACGAGAACTTGGAATGACTTGTTTCTTTGTATTCGCTTGATCATTGCGTGAAAAATCTTTTTAATATCCCTTTTAGACATCAGTTTTAATTATCTACATCTCATTGAACATTTCTAAAAAGTTATTTTGTGTTACAATTCATTGCAAGAGTTAAAGATTTTTAAAGTTTTGTTTTTGCAATTTTATTTCATGAGTAAAGTTATTTTTTGTAACAATGTGAAAATTTGCACCAGTGAAAAATGTGAGAAAAAAAATTGTAAATGTTAATATGATCAAATCTCTGCTAATTAATATTGAGCACTTGATTATCGAACTTCAATTTTTGTAATTTCTAAATGATTTACTCAACAGATTTTGACCAACTATAACTTATATGACTTTAAAATATGTGTTCCCAATATGGATACAAGTTTTTCAAGAAATATTGATCATTGTTATATTCAATTTTCCATTCACCCAATATTATGTTCTAAATAATATTTTCCGACTTGGTATACAATTCTCTATAGCAGAGCTTTCCAACCGGTGTGTCGCGACACTTTAGTGTGTCGGCAGCGCTGCATAGATGTGTCGCGTGAACATAATGAAAAGCCAGAGTCTCTTAATTTTATAAACTTTTTAACGATTGTTAGACTGAAATACAATACACATATATAGTCCGTCGTGTTTTAGCTGCAAGAACGCTTGTTTACTCTATTTATTAGTTAATCGTTGGAATTCGTTATTTAAACATAGAAAAAGAACCAACCAAAAGACATTTGTATGCCATTAAACTCGTACTCAAACGCTCTATAAGATGATATGATACTATTTTCGAAATTATGATTTTAAATATTTTCGTTATAATGTGCATCTAATTACAAATCTTATCCAGCGCCACAAGATTTTCACCACACAGATGTTGGGTTTTAATTAAATAAATGATACTAGTCAGTGGTTCAGACTCTTCGTGGCTTATAAAATAAGACAACACTGCCAACGTATATTTACAATTTCAATTATTTATCAAAGATTGCACATCCGAATTGTTATAGTAAAAAATAATATATGTTATGACTACCTGACGAGCCCCGCTACGGCTGTTAGATTCCTTTCACTTTATCACAATAATAATCTTCAATAATCTGATCAGGATTTAACCCTAAATTATCTCTTGACTTCTCTTAAATCATTCATTTGAGTTTTTACAAAAAGTTGATAAATTTCTTAAATTCATATTCTCGATTTCCTCGTCTTTACCTGAGGCAAAATGCCTGTGGTTTCTAATTTTAAATTGCCTTATGAAGTGACATCATCTATTTGGTTAATGATTTTCAAACCAAATCATCTATGTTTGGCAAACGTCTCTCTGTGGCTTTCTTTCTTTTTCACTTCGTATAACAATATAATTAATTACCCTACTGTGCAGCTTCCCTATGATAATCTTTTCCCACATGCTGTATTGATTATGGTTTTTAGAATTCTTGTTGTTTACCCAACTCTAATTTTCTTTAATTAATTAATTAATGATTTCCCATTTTTTTCACTCTTTTGTTTTTCGACACTTTCTACACGTATTCTGATAAATTCATGATCACAATGACCTTCCCCTTGTCTGATAAATACATGACTCGTTTTTCAAATTCAAATTTGATAATTTATTTATTCTCTGTAATTTCACATTCTTCATAATTTGGTTTTTAATTATACCATTTTGACTGTTTTCTAGATATTCCCAGAAATTATGACGTTTTTAAATAATTTAGTTTTACAACCCCAACATAAGTAAGTGGTTTAAATTATAAAAAATATTTTCATTATAGAAAATCTTATGCAGTGAAACAGGATGTATCAACATAGTATAGAGCAGCGGTCGCTAATCAGTGGTCTCTGGAGAGATTTCGAAATTTAATATTTTTACAAAAATCCTCGTTTCTTATTTTTTAGAAGTGTTTTCCATTTGTAATTATTAATTTTATTTGGTCAAATTCTCTCTTGAATTTTTTTATTTCAACGCTTGATAAAACTGCTGCTCGTTTTCAAATTCCAGGAAACTCAATATTCGGCATTTTCCCATTGTTGGTCTGTTGGTCCGTCCAAAATGGCAGTCTCCTGTTATTGCGATATCAGAACTCACGGGTCAATTAAAAAAAATTTCCACAGTCGCAAGTAACAGCGTGGATTGACTTTGGAAAACGTAAAAAAAATCTATCAAGGTCTTCAGTTTTTTTATTGCAAACAAGCAGTAAAAAACAAATGATTGGATCTTTTTTAAAAATCTAACGTTACTGGTTCAGGGGATTCAAAATTGATATTTTTGTGTTCGGTAAGGTCTGAAAGTTTGGCGACCGGTGGTATAAAGTATGTCTAAAATGCAACATTACGAAATTTGATGATTTTATAATTACCATTAAATACAGATGTCTAATGTTAGCTTGTGCTAAATATAACACTGTGCTCATTCTAGGGTTAAAACCAAGTTAGCAAATTAAAACAAAAACATCTTATTTAATATTTTATTTAAGAGCTTCTTTTGTAACAGATTCATTCGCAAAATGTTTTTCTTCAATTATAGAAATAATGAAACTGAAAACTTCATTGGGATTTATACCAAATCCTGACACAAGGAAAATATACGCCTAATTTTCTAGATGTCACAAATAATTTATATTTGATAAGAGGAGTACAACAGTGATATTCTATGTGGCTTGGTACTGACGAAAGTCAGAAAAGCTTGATAAAAAATCGCATTTAGAAATTGCATTCAAAATCCTAACAAATGATATTTGCCTGCTGTAAACCGATATCTTATCAAAGGGAAAAGGAAGTTTCGAGATTCATGTTCAGCAAGATTTATGTGATTTATCAAAATATATATTTTTAAATTTATTATTAATTTGTTTTATTTTTAAAACACCTAAAATCATTTAAATATTGTAAAATCGATTTTAAAAATCTTTAAAATTTATAATAAATTTAGTTAGATTGCTATTGATAATAAAATATTTAATATCAAAGTTTTTAAAATTTTATCAAATATTTATAATTTCCTTTTTTAATTGAAAAAGAACATTAAAACTTCGTGTTAAATAAATGAACAATACTAATTGTTCTAATTTTGACTTGTTCTAAAATTTTATTTTAAATAATAATCGATAATATTAAAAAATTAAATGACTAAACTAACAATTTATATTAATAAATAATATAATATTTTGGTTTTAATTATTTAAATAAAATCTACTGAAAGATTTAACAACAATATTTCTAAAAATAAAATTTTAATTAATTATTTAATATTTATTAAAAAATTATATTTAAAATATTTAATATCCAAAATTTTAAATTTTAATAAACATTTTTTGAAATTTAATTTTAGATGGAAATTGATATTACTAAAGAGTTTGATCAAATTTATGTAAATGCTTTATAAACTTTTTAAAGTTGTATTTTACTGTTGTAATAGTTAGAACACTTGAGTCAATTTTAAGATTCATTAATCAGCATAGTTGAACAGCTATTTAAAAAATAGATTCCGTAATTGTAATGGATTAGGCAATGTACAATAAAAATGATAAACATTCGAACTTCAACCTTTAATGCAATATTATAACTCTACTCCTTAAGAATGATGTAATCTCTTTAACCAGTCTATTCGGCGGTGCTGCTTTGTATATGGACATTGCAATTCAAATTGATGAATCTGATGATATTTAAAAAATATTTTCAAAACTTTGTTTAAAATAAATTATAAAAATATATTAAAATTTAAAAAAATTCAAAATTTTTATTTTTTTTAATTATTAAATAAAAATATAAATAAAAAATGTAACAATAAAATTTTTAAATAATTTTATTACTTTAAATTTAGATTAAATATAATTAAATTAGTATAATCATTTCAATGTATTTTTGTACCAATCAATTTAGTTTAAATTAAATTAAAATATTTATTTCTCATTATTTATGAGAACGAATTTGATTAAAATCATCCAAACAATGATTACTATCAGAATTATATCACCAAAAGGTACCCAAAGAATTGAAGTTGAAAAGAGAGAAACAATTTCTCATTTATATAAATTAGTAGAAGAGATACTAAAAGTCAAGAATTTTACTTTATCAAAAGACAGAAAAGGAGAAATCGTATTGAAAAATTCGACACAAAATATTGAGAATGAAAATATTAATCATGGAGAAATGATTTTCCTAATTGAGAATAGATTTACGGAAACTGAATCAACTGATTGTGAGGAAGAACGAGTCGAGGCGAGAAAAACAACAATCATTGAAGACGAAATTGATAAAATAATCTCTACGATGGACGGTAAAATTTATCGAAAACCCGGTCAAAATTGTCGACACCGATCATATGGGAAATGCATCAATTGCCTTCCATTGGAACCTTATGATGAACAATATCTTGAACATTGCGATCCACCAATCAAATTCATGTCTTTCAACGCTCACTTAAGAAAGCTACAACGACAAAACAATGGGAAATATTTTGAATTAAAAAATACGAGTTGTCGAATCAAGGACGGTTGTATAAATCATTTGCCATGGCCACAAGGAATTTGTACCAAATGCCAGCCACCGGCATTGACACTAGATATGCAGAAATATCGACATGTTGATAACATCATGTTCGAAAATTCAGGAATAATGAATGATTTCCTTGATTATTGGAGGCAGACAGGCTGTCAAAGAATAGGAATCCTCATAGGTCATTATGCACCATATGACCAATCACCATTAGGAATCAAAGCTGTTGTCTCTGCCATCTACGAACCAAAACAAGTGAGTGGTCCTTCAAACGTCAATCTGATTTTAGATGATACCAACAAACTGATAGGCGATGAGGAACTAGAAATGTTTATAAATTTAGGATTGAGACCAGTTGGCTGGATATTTACAGATTTGAAAATTGAAAATGCTGAAAAAGGATCAGTAAAACATTATCGAGGAACGAGTGAAACATATTTCTTGTCGGCCGAAGAATGCATTACTGCAGCTCATTTTCAAAATATGTTTGTCAATCCTTGCAGTTTGAGTATGGACGGTGAATTTGGGTCGAAATTTGTCACTCTTCTAGTATGTGGAGATAAAGAAAATAATATCAGTTTCCAAGGATTTCAAGTAACAAATCAGTGCATGGGTCTGGTCAAGGACAATATTCTCTTACCAACACTCAATTCACCGGAATTGGCATATGTTCGAGAATCTTCAAATGAACAGTTCATTCCAGATATATTTTACAAGGAAACCGACAAATATCGAAACACGATAACTAAAATTGGACGACCACTTCCAGTTGAGTTTCTCTTGGTTGACATGAGTGCAGGATTCTCGATTGAGGAGAAATTTACATTCAGTTACCGTTCAATCCATCCAAATCGATTTCCGATCGAAAATAGAGAAATGATCAATGAGATCCAATCGATCAAATGTGCTGTTGAATATTTGAATGACTTCAATGCGGATCAACTTGTCAACGCGCTGTCAAATTTACATCTTTTACTCTATCTCAAAAAGAGCTCTCATTCTCAACAGAAAGACAGAATAGAAGAATTGTGCAAATTCATTAAGAAGAAATCCCTGAGAAATGAAAATAAATTCAGTTTAGAAGTAAATGAGAAAGAATTGATAAGCCGATGGGAAGAATGGCTGAAAATCATTTTGTATGAGATGGAGAAAATGTCAATCAAGGACACGCGGAAAGCGTGCAAGAATTGCACATTTATCAATGCCAGCACTGCAAAAGATTGTGAAATGTGCCAACTGCCGATTGAATACATTTTTAATTAATATATCATAATAATCTTTTGAATTAGAGCTTTTTATTAATATTTTGTATGAGTAAAATATATTTATTATTTGTCACTTTCGATTATGTTGTTGGCATAATGAATTTCTTTTTATTGGATAAATTTCCAAGCAAATGAAACACGAAAGTAGTATTAAACACGTTTTATATACGTTTTCATGGAAACAATCTTTCGCTATAATTTTCTAAAAATTATCTAAAATAAAGTTATTATAGGAGTGTGTTTCATTACCTCATATATGCGTATTGTAAGTTTGCATGTAATTGTTATTATGTCTTGTGTTTGTGTGTATTATTTAAATTTTCCCTAACTTTTTCTATTTCATTGCATAAAATACACCATAGCTAATTGGACATTAAATAAAATCCAGTCAATTGTGCTTAACTGTATTTTTTAATGTTAAATTCTATGTTATTAAATGATTTATTTTCTTTTTTATTTAATATAAATATTTTTTAAATTTTAAGATAAAATAGCTAAGTCATTTTACTATTTATAATCTCAGAGGAGTTTAAAAATAGGTTAGTATCAGAGATATCCTTGAATGTATTCATTTTTAATTGTTTTAAAATTAAAAATTTTGAGTTTATTAAATGTCCATTTGCGTGTAATTTTTATTATGTAATTTTGTGAACTGCACTTGCGTGAACTTATTTATTTTTTACCAAAAGTGAATTTTTCTATTATATGCCATTATATTATGTCATGGATTTAATTAAATATCACACACACACAGGTTTTAATCAATGTCCATTTAACCATCTTCAATTGCTCACTGGTGTAAAATCAGAGTGAATAGGTATAATTCTATTTTATGATGTTATTGGTTTTTGTGTAGAAAACCATTTGAAATAAGAATTCAAAACTGGAGGCTCTCGCTCATAAAAAACTATAATAAATTTGGAACTGGCTTCTTCTAACTTTTCTTTATTACTTTTGAGTTCTCTATAAGGGATTTAATTTTTCATTTTTGATGAGTTAGGAATTCGTCTGTTGATACAAAACATTTTTATCACTGAAAGCCGGGACACCAATCGGGACACTAAGAGGTCTTTCACACAAGAGAATAGTTACTGGCATGGACAGGGGCTCCCAAAATACGTAAATGAAACATTTCAATTTGCTATAAAATTAATAAAAGTAAAATTTTGCATTATAAATTTCAATTTTCTTTTAATTAAATTAAATTTGAAAATATTTTTTATGGAATTAAAAAATTAAGACCAGAAAACATTCAAATTTGTATTTTTATTAAGAATTATTTGTAACTCGACAACACTAGTAATCAAAAATGTTTTAATTGAACAAAATTTGACCTACGACTTTTAACGATTTATTAACCTTTTCAGAATTCTAATTTGAATATGTTTTTCAAATGGAAAGAACTTGTTGTCAAATTTCGAAAACTGGATAAATAAATTGAAGGACCAATATGATCATTTGTTCTAATCATGAAATTTCATGTCGCAAAGTGTGATAGGTAATTAGGAGTGACAATAAAGACATTTTTGAAGGTTAGTTTATTTTCTGGAGTTTTGTTTTAACACATTACAGTCCGTGCGCACATATTTGTACGTTTCATAAATCTTAAAGTAAAGTCTGTGTGCACATATTTGTGTTTTACAATTAATTTTAGAAATAATATATATTATGTATATACTTGCTAGTTGTTACTTCTTCACATTTACAATATTTCTGTACATGTTTCGATAGTTTATATTATTTGTCCACAGACTGTAATGTATTTTTATTAATGAAAATCTTATCAAATAACTTTACATGTTTAGTGGGTTCATTTTTAGTCAAGAAATCGATGGTAAGTTGGATGAACCGATTGCCCGTTTAACTCCACTTGGTTGGACATGTGTTGGAAGAACCTCAGTGGGAAGAACTTGGAATCATCTAAGCAATTTCATAAGAACGTTCTTTGGTAATTGCGATGATTTGGAAAAACAAATGGAACGATTTTGGGAGATTGACGAAAGTGGCTTAAAGGAAAATATATTTGCAGCAAAAGACCAGGTGATTTATGAGAAAACAAAATCTGAGATGAAAAAAATAGACGGACATTTCGAGGTAAAAGTGTCATGGAAAGAGTCACCAACAGCTTTGCCTAATAGTGATAAAATGGCAGAAAGTCGACTGCGAAGTTTAGCTGAAAGGCTTGAAAAGGAAGATATACGAACTGAGGATCAGGATAAATTGCATGAGCTAAAGATAAATGATATGAGAAAAGATGAATCAATTGAATCATTAAGAATTGAAATCAATGCGATAAAGCATGAAAATCAAGAGCTGAAAACCATGATGAGAAATAGCAAGAATAATTTGTGGATCAAATTGGATCAGATGGATATCGAGATAAATTACAGGTGAAGAAATGATACGGTCAAATCGGTAAATGAGCAAATTGAATCTATCAATCAATTGGAATTGGAACAACAAATGAAAATTGTCGGCAGAAAATGCCATGAATTGAAGTGTGCAAATCATTCACCAGGTGAAGGTTGACAGTGATAGGATGGCGAAGGAAATGCAGGAAATGAAGGGGAAAGGTATAAACTGACACGGGAAATAGAGCGAATCAATAAATTCCTGAAAATGCGGCATAATGGGCAGTTGCAGCGGCCAATGGAGAGGGTAATCGAAGCGATTCCTGGAGAAGAAAGAAAATTATGTGCGATGATAATTAGATGTAAAGGAAAGGAGATATTGAGATGTATCTTCAAGTTATGTTTGATTATAAAAGAAGAAGGAGAAGCTAATGGGGATTTGAGATTGACTCTAAGGTGTCAAGGGGGGGGAGGATGGTGAATTATGAGTTTATGTCGCGTCTGTGTGCGTTTTCTTTGTGCTTTTGACATTGGTTTTTGTATGCGCACACAGACGCGATCAGTGGAATTTTGGATGTTTTTTTTTTGGTGAATTATCATTTATGTCTCGCGTCTGTGTGCGCATTTTACTTTGACATTGGATGAATTTGTGTGTGCACACAGACGCGGACAATTGTCGAATTATTTGGACAGTTTTTCGATTTTCTGGAATGTGGTAGAGTTTTTGATTTTGTTTAAAGTGATCAGAGTTGTTTTTAAAAGATTTAGTTTGTTCAAGAAGTGTTTGAAAATAAATTTTTGGGAATTTAATGGCTTCTATTAATAGTGATAATTACTATGATCATAAATGTATGACGTGCAATGATGGATTTATTGAAAGAATTGAATCTCAATGGAAAATGATGATGATATGCCTTGAATGTTTTTCATATTATTCGTTATAACTCAATGGAAAATGATGATGATGCCTTGAATGTTTTTCATCTTATTCGTCATTTTCCTGGTGGAAGTACTACAAACGAAACTGATGGTTCCTTTTTTATTACTCCAAGAGATCCTGATAACAGAAATAGTGTTTTTGGCCAACTAATATAAAATTTATTTGGTGGATTGCTGCCACTGGATTTTAGATGTTTTAGATTTCAAATGTGAGTTCCTAGCCTTTATTTTTAAATCGATTTCTCAAGTTTGAAAAATCTCTACTTATAGTTTCAACCCTTACTTTCAATTTTCTTAGAGCGCATCAATGATCTTTTTAGTTTTAAATCAGAACTGACAGAAACAAATATCAAATGCAACCAGAAAATATTTAAATTTCAAATAGAACTTTAAAACACTGAAATAAGACCTTAAACCTAGAAATTACTTCGACGATGTCACAATAGTATTATAATGAAATATTCTGGGATATATTGTCCCAATAGGAGAGAAAAAGTTAATAAAAATTTCTTTTATATGAACAGTTTAAAAAGACAAGGTATACAAAAACATTATTGAAATGCGTAAAGAATTAATTTTAGAATTATATATAAAAGCACAAAATATAAAAATATTTTAATAAAATAAAAAATTAACATAGAAAATGAAAATAAAATATCTCTATAAATTTTCATCAACATCTGGAAGAACTCTGTAGAAATTTCAAGCTCAATAATGTAAAGATCACCATTAGAAATGAGATGAGTTGACTCATGACTGTTACCATTATTAGAAACAGTCCCAATGCAGCTAGAGCATCTTTCATATTATTCGTGGTGCACATTGATGTGGTCAAAGCTTCAAAAATCAACGAGAGATTGTTACAAGGCAATATTTGGTTAGTGACAGAAGTAAGATTTGAAGTTATAATTTGGATGATCGAAGCCATCATATTTATGATAATGGTTTGATTGTAAAAGGAAAAGAAAACCGCAGCTACATTCGTATCATTGGCCAAGTTGGCAGTAACCTTTTGGATGTCATTTATAACCAGATTGACGTATAAGGAATTGTTTCGATTGTTTTGTAGGACTTGGTACTTTGTTAGCATGATAGTCCATTGCATTTTGGGTATCATTATAATTTGGTAGATTCTGGATGAGACTGAATGAAGTTCTGTTGAGAGAGGTTAATTCGCTTGTCATACCTATTTGTTTTATTGCGTTTTGTACAAATGTTGACAGATTTTGAATGTATGAAACGAAATCCGGAACTCCTAATAATGGAATGGACAGCTGCTGAATGCTAGACTGGATTATAAAAGAAATTTATAATCATTTGCTAATTAATTTAAATCTCAATTTATTAAAGGTAAGTAGTGTAAAATGAGCAGTACTGCTATTTGGATTGAAATTTATTGAAATTTATATTAATTGAAATTTTTGTTTAAATGAAATTATTGTTTTTTAAATTAATTTTTTATTTTTAAAATAATTTATAATTATATTTTTTTAATTTTGTTCTCAGGATTTTTAGCTGACTTGGTATGTCAACGTGAAAATCACACTTTAGGCAAAGGTTTTTAAGGGCTCTTTTTTGCACAGGAATATTAAGCCTAGATAAAAAGTCTAAATTTTAATTTTTTCCAATCAGAAAACACTTTGATTATACTTCAGTGAAGGTTTTTTAGGATTATTATAATGTCGGGTTTTTATGTACAAAAAATTGTGGTCTCAGGATTTTATAGTCGATTTGAACAGGATTTTTGCAGTTTCACTAAAAACCTATGAATAAATTTTCACTAAAAAGCTTAAACATAATATCAATTAAAATACACAAGAACTTTCTACCTCTAAAAACGCCAGAGTAAATATTTGATAAAACACTATGAGACATATGGTCAGTTTTTTTGTTAAAGGAATTTAAGTCGTTGAATTAAAATACATAATTTTGTTATCTCAATAAAAAATACGATTAACTTTTTTCAATAGTAAATATTTGAATAGAAAAATTAGAATAACATATTTAAATAAGTAAATTTTGATCTCAATGTTTTTGTACAACATTTTATGGTCTCATTAAAAACAAGTGTAATTTATATTAATACAAAAATTTGGTCAGATAACATTACATATAGAAAGATGTGATCGAATGATATTTTTGTATTGAGTTTTCAGCTGGTAAATTTTCCACATAACATAATTTTTAATAGAGAATTTTAGTCATTGAAATGTATGAATAAAGAAATTAAAATGTAAGTAAATTTAATTAAATAAATATTTCCGATCTCAGAAAAAATTTAATAAAAAGCTGGAAAATGCTTTTATGATATTTAATGGAGTTGACACACTATTTTACTACTGGGCATACAAATTAAGAAAATGTTAAACATCGTTAATGACTACCTTAAACTTTATTAATTTAATTAAATTGAATTGATATTGAAAACAAGTAATTTAAGTGGGAAGAAAGGATTGAGTATTTAACATTTGTGCCAGCTGATTTCGACAATGAGTTGGTAGAGAACAGTAGAAACAAGATCATGTTCATTTTTGACAGATTCAACTCGTTGAAGGAATTTTATGCATAAAATATTATTCTAGAAGTCAATCGTGGATTTGAAAGTTGGAAAGCTGTTATCTATTCTTGCTGGAATTTTGTTAAGACCAAAAAATACGGTCACGTCTATCTATTTAACTATATCTGAAAGAGAAAGAAATGTTGGCTTTAATCAATGTGACCCTGCTTATTGAAAGAAAAAAGCGTGGTAGTCCGAAGAAAGTAAAGCCTAATACTAGTTTAACAATGCAACTTGTCTAATAAATGGTTTCTTTAACATTTTTATTTTTTTGCATTCATTTTTAATATTGTCACTCTTTTATAAAATTTAAGACAGTAATTAACGATGATAGAGCGCAAAATCTTGCATAAAATCATCGGAATGATTAATATTAATAACTTTCTAAATTTGTGTGGCTTGTAGTAAAATTTTGTGTCAATATAAAGGCATTTTATAAATTTAAGTGTCGAAAATAACATTTGTGTGTGATGAAGTAATTTACCGTATTTTAGCGATTATAGTGCGCACTTTTTTTGTGTATTTTTTCTAAAATACCGATGCGCATTATATAAAACAGGTCAAAATTATGCGAATTCGGATCCCGAGGTAGAGGAAAATAATTTGGAAATAATTTTGACCTGTCTTATATAATGCGCATCGGTATTTTAGAAAAAAATACACAAGAAAGTGCGCACTATAATCGCTAAAATACGGTAAGTAAATAAAATAAAATTTATGTGCGAAAAATACCCAACCTAAAAGATAATTAATGAGGAAAATTGACAAATGATTTGTTTTTAATGCGTTTCATAGATACATCATTATTAACTTGATTTTATTAATATCAATAAAATTAAATAATTTTTATGTAATATGAATAAAATAAAATAATTATTATATAATTAAGAACTAGACTCTAGTTACTAGAGGACACGAAAAGATGTATTTCCATTAATTTACTAATTGGAACCTTAATTAACTTTAATTTAATTTTTTAGAACATTAATTTACTTTCATTAAAAATTTAGACTATTATTTACTTTAATTTAAAAATTTGAACCTTAATTAACTTTAATTCAAAAACCTGAGCCCATAATTACTTTAATTAAAAAATTTGGGCCATAATTTNTAATTCGCTTGTCATACCTATTTGTTTTATTGCGTTTTGTACAAATGTTGACAGATTTTGAATGTATGAAACGAAATCCGGAACTCCTAATAATGGAATGGACAGCTGCTGAATGCTAGACTGGATTATAAAAGAAATTTATAATCATTTGCTAATTAATTTAAATCTCAATTTATTAAAGGTAAGTAGTGTAAAATGAGCAGTACTGCTATTTGGATTGAAATTTATTGAAATTTATATTAATTGAAATTTTTGTTTAAATGAAATTATTGTTTTTTAAATTAATTTTTTATTTTTAAAATAATTTATAATTATATTTTTTTAATTTTGTTCTCAGGATTTTTAGCTGACTTGGTATGTCAACGTGAAAATCACACTTTAGGCAAAGGTTTTTAAGGGCTCTTTTTTGCACAGGAATATTAAGCCTAGATAAAAAGTCTAAATTTTAATTTTTTCCAATCAGAAAACACTTTGATTATACTTCAGTGAAGGTTTTTTAGGATTATTATAATGTCGGGTTTTTATGTACAAAAAATTGTGGTCTCAGGATTTTATAGTCGATTTGAACAGGATTTTTGCAGTTTCACTAAAAACCTATGAATAAATTTTCACTAAAAAGCTTAAACATAATATCAATTAAAATACACAAGAACTTTCTACCTCTAAAAACGCCAGAGTAAATATTTGATAAAACACTATGAGACATATGGTCAGTTTTTTTGTTAAAGGAATTTAAGTCGTTGAATTAAAATACATAATTTTGTTATCTCAATAAAAAATACGATTAACTTTTTTCAATAGTAAATATTTGAATAGAAAAATTAGAATAACATATTTAAATAAGTAAATTTTGATCTCAATGTTTTTGTACAACATTTTATGGTCTCATTAAAAACAAGTGTAATTTATATTAATACAAAAATTTGGTCAGATAACATTACATATAGAAAGATGTGATCGAATGATATTTTTGTATTGAGTTTTCAGCTGGTAAATTTTCCACATAACATAATTTTTAATAGAGAATTTTAGTCATTGAAATGTATGAATAAAGAAATTAAAATGTAAGTAAATTTAATTAAATAAATATTTCCGATCTCAGAAAAAATTTAATAAAAAGCTGGAAAATGCTTTTATGATATTTAATGGAGTTGACACACTATTTTACTACTGGGCATACAAATTAAGAAAATGTTAAACATCGTTAATGACTACCTTAAACTTTATTAATTTAATTAAATTGAATTGATATTGAAAACAAGTAATTTAAGTGGGAAGAAAGGATTGAGTATTTAACATTTGTGCCAGCTGATTTCGACAATGAGTTGGTAGAGAACAGTAGAAACAAGATCATGTTCATTTTTGACAGATTCAACTCGTTGAAGGAATTTTATGCATAAAATATTATTCTAGAAGTCAATCGTGGATTTGAAAGTTGGAAAGCTGTTATCTATTCTTGCTGGAATTTTGTTAAGACCAAAAAATACGGTCACGTCTATCTATTTAACTATATCTGAAAGAGAAAGAAATGTTGGCTTTAATCAATGTGACCCTGCTTATTGAAAGAAAAAAGCGTGGTAGTCCGAAGAAAGTAAAGCCTAATACTAGTTTAACAATGCAACTTGTCTAATAAATGGTTTCTTTAACATTTTTATTTTTTTGCATTCATTTTTAATATTGTCACTCTTTTATAAAATTTAAGACAGTAATTAACGATGATAGAGCGCAAAATCTTGCATAAAATCATCGGAATGATTAATATTAATAACTTTCTAAATTTGTGTGGCTTGTAGTAAAATTTTGTGTCAATATAAAGGCATTTTATAAATTTAAGTGTCGAAAATAACATTTGTGTGTGATGAAGTAATTTACCGTATTTTAGCGATTATAGTGCGCACTTTTTTTGTGTATTTTTTCTAAAATACCGATGCGCATTATATAAAACAGGTCAAAATTATGCGAATTCGGATCCCGAGGTAGAGGAAAATAATTTGGAAATAATTTTGACCTGTCTTATATAATGCGCATCGGTATTTTAGAAAAAAATACACAAGAAAGTGCGCACTATAATCGCTAAAATACGGTAAGTAAATAAAATAAAATTTATGTGCGAAAAATACCCAACCTAAAAGATAATTAATGAGGAAAATTGACAAATGATTTGTTTTTAATGCGTTTCATAGATACATCATTATTAACTTGATTTTATTAATATCAATAAAATTAAATAATTTTTATGTAATATGAATAAAATAAAATAATTATTATATAATTAAGAACTAGACTCTAGTTACTAGAGGACACGAAAAGATGTATTTCCATTAATTTACTAATTGGAACCTTAATTAACTTTAATTTAATTTTTTAGAACATTAATTTACTTTCATTAAAAATTTAGACTATTATTTACTTTAATTTAAAAATTTGAACCTTAATTAACTTTAATTCAAAAACCTGAGCCCATAATTACTTTAATTAAAAAATTTGGGCCATAATTTACTTTAATTTAAAATTTTAGACCTTAATTTACTTATTTGAACCCATAATTTACTTTAATTTAATTTTTAGACCATTATTTACTGTATTTCAAAAATTTACCATGCTTTTTTTTAGTGTAGACCACCTTTTTCTATTGAAAATCTCAGGACCAAGGAGACCACCTTAATTTAATTAGAAAAATCCTTGCTTTTTTAGTGATAGACGGATTTTGTATTGAGTATCCCAGGACCAAGGAGACCCACCCAAATAATACTGGTTTATCCTTGGCTTTTTGTATTGAAAATGACCAGAGACCTTAAATTACCATGCTTTCTTTAGTGATAATCGGATTTTGCATTGTAAATATCCTGAGACCTTAAATTACCTTGGCTTTTTAAATGAGGACCCTTTTTTGTATTGAAAATCCCAGAAGACCCCCTCACTATAGTCTGAATAATCCTTGGCTTTTTAGTGTAGACTACCTTTTTCTATTGAAAAAAAAATTTTGTATTGAAAATCCCAGGACCATGGAGACTCCCTCACTATAGTCTGAAAAAAAAAATTTTGTACTGAAAATCCCTGAAAGCAAAAAAAAAGTAAGTCACAACAATTGCGTAATCTAAAGTTGCAGCAATTTAACCCCCCCCCCCCCTCTCATAAGAGAGATACTATTCTGTTGTAATCGGGGCAATAAAATATTTTACATGTATGAGTAGTTTGAAAGTCCACTTTGGAAGTTACAAGCTGTGCAACAAACAGTTAAGCAAAGTAGTGATTAGAAAATTCAAAAAAGAATTAACATAGGGGAAACCCAATTCTGTTGTAATCATTAAACGAATGTTGATTAATCTTTTTAATCAACATTCGACATTCGTTAATCTTTCCATTTTTAATGCAAATATAAAGTGCATATTAATTATTAAACTAAGATTAAAAGTGACAATAAACTAATTTTGATTTGAAGCATTATTTTATTTTTCCATTTGTATTTCCATTTATTTTTCCAACATGTACGCATAGACAACTAGAAAACAAATGGTCCAGATTTACTGTTTTCAGTGATGCAGGGCATTGGTCATACTCCATGACATATTATTTAATGACAGAACTTGTTAGGCATGGTCCTTCAGCTACGCAGAATGTAAACGGGCCATTACATGTGTTGATAGGCGTCGTTTAAATAGTACGCACGAAACAAGGTCAATGACTAGAAAGTGGTTTTTCAAAAAAGTGCAAAACAATGAAAAGAAATCCATTGTATTATTTTTGTTGTCGTCTTTTTAATGCTGATCATAGTTTATTTGGAAGCTTTTAAGGATTTACAGTTTGGAGAAAACTGAGCCCAAAAGTGGCTGATCAAGAAACAAACCCACCTCGCCTGGTGACTTTTGACAGTTGGAAAGATATTGCAGTACGCCTTGAAGCAGGATTAACGATTGATTGTGGACTTCAACTGAAAATTGCTAAGGATGCTACCTAATTGAGAGATATTTTAAAACGAATTTTGGATAGGATTTTGTTTTTATCCAAACAAAGCCTTCCACTTAGAGGACAACGCGAGAAATTATCAGAAGAATCTGATATTAATTCTGGAAATTTTATTGAATTAATGAAACTCGTGGGGAAATATGATGCAGTTTTATGTGAACACATCACAAAAGTAGCGAGTGGGACAAAATCTGTGTCATACCTATCACCTGACACCCAGAACGAATTTATTTGGTTCCTAAGAGGCAGCTTCCGATCTGCTGTTATTGATGACGTCAATAATGCGAAGTATTTTATAATTATTTTTGATAGCAAGTCGGATCTATCCAATATTGACTAGATGTCTCAGGTTCTGCGTTCTGTCGATATTCGTGAAGGAGCTGTGGTGGTCAAAGAATCATTTTGTAGATCAGTGTTAGCAGAGCAGATAATCGAAAAACTCAAAAATGATGGACTTAATTTGGAAGATTGCCGAGGCCAAGGATACGACAATGCCGCGACGAGGGGTGGAATTCATACTGGGGCTGGAAAGTGTATCTCATATATCCACCCAAAACCTGTATCTGTACCTTGTACAAATCATAATTTAAATTTAGCAGGAGTGCATTGTGCTGAGAAAGTTGTTAATGCAGTAACATCTTTTGGAACAAATGAAAAATTGTATGTCTTTTTTTCTGCGTATACACATTACTGGTCCATTCTCATGTCAGCAAAACTGTCAAACGAGTTTGTGAAATTCGTTGGAGTTTCAAACATGATGCAGTGGAAGTAGTAGCTTCAAATACAGAAGGATTTGTTGAATCTCTGGAAGACCTGCTGACGGCAATTCTGAAACTGCAGAAATAAAAGGTGATGCTGGAAATCTTCTTGTTAATATGATGTTTTATTCGTTCTTTTCATACTTGCATTTCTGGAGCCACTTGCTAAATGAAATAAATGAAACTCAAAAAAATATTCAAACAAAGGGTCTTGATTTAGATAAATGTGCAACTGACATTGCATCCCTTCTTAAATTTGTTGTTGAAGAAAGAGAAAATTTAGTTGAAAATGCTCAAGCTAGTACAACAGATAAATGCGATTTCTTTGAAATTACAACTGAAAGACGTGTGCGGAGAAAGAAAAGAATGTCGGGAGAGGAAGCAAGGGACAAGGGCAGCACTTTTTAGTTTCGCCCAGGCGGCACTTTGCCTCACTACGCCACTGACTGTCATTATCAGGTAGGATGGAGTAACTATAGATATAATAGAATAATCAAACAAATTATAAAATTATTCTTATTATTTTTAATCAAAGAAATAATTATATCTGTAATTTTTTGTTATCCGGACTTTTCGTCCCCGGACGATTCACCCACGGACTGTTCATCCAATTTTATATTAGAAAAAAAGAAATAAAAAAATTAAAAAAAATTAATTTACAAATTTACTAACATATTTAAATCAAAGGAACTAACAAAGAACTAAATAGATTTTTATAGTTGAACAAGTGTTAACTGTGCGACAAATGTGTAATTGCCTTAAGATATATAGAAACATTTGTTCTTCCATATCCTGCAACAGCACGTCTGACTGCCAATTTACTGGATTCTAGTAGCTCCTTGCATGACTTTTGTCTTCTGTTTCTGGCAATCTTTCTCCAGTCTTCGATCAGCAACCAGATTGAAGGATCAAGACATATGAATAATGATTGAATTCCGTGATGCCAGCCTTCGACGATGTTTGTGGTTTGTGCGATTCCGTTACCAGCGGGCTCGTACTTATTCCATATTGGGATTGGACATGTCGCTGAGCCATAATGGTTCCCACTGCCTCAGAGTTTTCAGTATAATTATTAAACCATTCTAATTATTATTTCGCTTAAATTTGTCAATTAATTTATTTATAGTTTTTTATTTCTTTTTTCTAATATAAAATTAATATTTTGGATGAACAGTCCGTGGAGGAATCTTCCGGGGACGAAAAGTCCTAGAACCAATTTTTTTCTTTCCTACGCGATGATTCCAGTAAGACTGTCGAAATATATCGTAAAACGAATATTTGGGTAGCGATTTTTAATTATTATTAATATAATAACTTATATAATTAATCAAATATGGCAAAGTATTAATATATAGCGCGTTGTTATTTAATACAATTAGTTGGAGTATTTAAATTATTATCATTAAACAACTAAATCATACAGAATAATCGTAGCCATCAAGAATTGAAATATTTGATCTTAGTTGATTGAGGGTAGTAAGCATATCCGGGGGTATTATTGTTGATGGCTTATTGGTCATAAATGCATTATATGAGGTATTCTGAGTGGTACTTAGAGTATTGCCAATACCAGCATTCTGCATAATTTGACTGACATTGACAAGATTTGACATCCCAAGCACATTCAGTAAGCCAATGCTCATATTACGGCATTGAGTAGTGATTCCGGAAATAATGTTTGTCGGTTGACTTAAAGTTATTGGAATAGCGCTGGAGTTGCTAAAAAGATTCGCAATTACATTTGGCCATAATGTTGAAAGCTTTTTATTGAGCATTTGATCTGATAAAGTTATTCCATTTGTCGAATTGAATTGCTGACAAACTGCAACATTGACATAACTCACTCCCAATACGAGAGCAATCGAAACAATAGCTGCCAATACCGTGAAGACGAGGATAAAAATATGAATGGAAAAATTTGCATATCTATTCCATTTTTTGTGATTTATAGATTGGCGGAAGAATGAAACAATTATCAAAACTGTTGATAAACAAATAAATATAATCAACAATATTATGATGACATTTTCTGCAACAGACAATTTATTAATAATATCCGTTGTAGTGGCATTGATGGTGGATGTTGAATTGAAGAATTGAGTAACCAGTGGAATGACTGATGTAGACCAAATGTTCGTGATGACATTAAGGTACTTTGATACGTCAATCATGGAAGTGGAAGATGTGACAATGGAGGTAAGGCTGTCGTTGAACTTGTTGTATACGTCTTGATAACTTATAGTGACCTTTGTCATGTTGATCTGTAGCATTTGGATGAGGAATAACATTATGACACTTGAGTCAGTATTAATTTTGGAGGTGTCGATATTCGTTTGAAATTGTCCAATTGTTGACTGAAATTAAAGTTTTCATTATACAACTTTACTTATTTTAAATGTTTTATTTTTTTACTTAATAAATCACAGTCATTCTCACATAAAAAAGAAACCGGAACTAAGAAAAGATACTGTTGAAATTTCATTTCTAGTTTGAAACAACATCCGGTAAATTTATATGAAACATTGTTTCGACAGGGGCGAGCAAAAATTTTAACTCTATCACTTTGACAATGAATCAATGAAGATATTAATATTCTTCTTGATATTCACAAATTTTCGACTGATATAGCAGTTATACTTAATGAACAAATTGTATTTACCGTGTAATTGTTATTAATGCATTAACATTACAGATGTCTTTATTAATCATATATGAATTAGAAATGTCCTTTGTTAATCATACAACTATATTTATTCCGATTTTGATTGGCTAAATGTGTTATAAACAATATTACATTTCAAGACTTCATCATAAAATGTCGAATGTTGGTCAGTCATAACTAGAAAAATGAAATCCTCAACAGCACAGAGAAGATAATAGAATCCAAAACTATGTGGTGGGGTGTGTATGTGTATGTATGTGGATTATGGGTGGATTTTGGGGTCCTTTGTTAGGGTTTGACCAAACGAGGCCAAAACAAAAAATAAAAATCAGGAAAAACCATGCATAAATCAATATAAACATCAAATTCAAAATAACAATTAAAATCAAAAATTTTAAAATATATATTTAACGGGGGAAAATGGTATTGGTGTGTGCTAAATGATGAAACGAAGATTAGAAGGAAATATTTAAAGAAAATCAAAATTAATTAGTGTTGGATGACATGGGCCGAGCAATAAAGGAGTTCGAGCTCACGAAGTATTATAGGGTAGGCCAGAATGGATATATGGTAAGTATTTACATGGAGACCGCATAACATCATTTTGCAATCCAACCCAATCCAATCCAAAGAATAATCAACAATAACTATACTGGTGTTCTAATTATTTGATAACTTAATTTGAATTATTGATTATTTATTTTGGTTTACTACTTAATGATTATCTTAATCTTTGTATCTTATTTATTTTATTTTGGGTTATGTTTTATGTTTTTATGTACATACATTTAAAATATAAAAATATTAATTAATTATTAATTATAGTATTTTCACAGAAATGATAATTAGGCACTTAAAAAATAAAACATATGTCTGAATGACAATATTTTTAGGCACTTAAAAAAATAAAACTTGTCTGAATTTAATAATTGGGCACTTAAAAAAACATACGTCTGAAATAATAATTAGAGGCAAAGAAAACATATGTCTATTATAATAGTGAAGTTTTATTGACACAAGGAAATCACAAAGTTTTTTTAAATTCTATTTCTATCACAAAATCTCCATATTAAAACAAATTTAATTATGCAATTACATCTCCGCGTGATTTTCATCTTCGTTCTCGATAAAACTGGTTTCAAAATCATCAAGATAACGAGGTCTTTTCGTCCTGCCTCTACGTTCATCTCGGCGAAGTGAGTTGAGTATAGGATTGTCTACGTCTGGTAATCCATCATTGTCGTTGTTCTCCACTGACGCTTCGCTGACAGCCGGTCGTATGTCGGAATAGTGTCGCGGAATCCCGTTGATGTCGAAATTAGTCGATGAATTTACCTTCGTTACAATCCCTTCACCCCATGTCGATGTGCACTTCGCATTTGGTGGTTTAACGTAAACTGCATCGCCAACTTGGAACGACGTGTCCTGTGTCTTCTCTTCTGTATAACAAGCGCCAACTCCTTTCCAGCAATATGAAAACACTGATGAAGACGGCGGCGTTCCGCACTTGTCATTGGGTGCTAGGTTATACCAATATACCATTTCCAATATTCCCTTATTGGTACTTGCTGCCACGCGTTTAATTGTACGATGGTTCCGTTCTATTATGCCGTTTCCTGATGGCCGATAAGCACATCGAAACACACATTTCACACCCCATTTGCGACACAGTACTTTCATTTGTGTCGAACGAAATGATGTCGCATTATCAATCAACAGCTCATCAGAGGAACCTCGTTCTCTAAAGATCTGTTCAAGATTCCGTGTCAAACTTGTGCTGCAGCCCTGGATCGATTTTATAATTTGAAATTCTATTCAATAGTACAGCTGGTTCTGCTTTCCATTTCCACTTCACTGTCCACTTGCCGTCACTGAATGCTGCCGAAAAATCACCATCTTCAATTTGCAAATTCTCATTTAACTGATTCTCAGCCACGCACGATACGTTTGCATACCTGGAAAAGATACACCGGTCTTGTCAATTTTAAGACCTCCCAGCATCCCTATTACGTCTATTCCTAAAATCATTTCAACATTAAGTGGTAGTTTCATCAACGAAACACAATTAACACTCAATAAACTACCACCAACGATAAGCTGAACTTTCACATCACGCATACACTTGACTAGTGATCCATCCGCAGTCATAATACTCCCATTCCGTATAAATCTTTTCTTCGCAATTCTGGCTGACACAACTGATTTGGAACATTCCGAGTCGATCAATGCTTTCACGGACTCCCCATTGATTATGACTGAAATAAACTGCAGCGCCATTATATTCGTGCTAGAGTAGATGCTGGCGCACGCGCTACTCCTTTGGCATTTCCCGACTCTGAATTCCTGGTACACTCCTTTGCAATGTGGCCCTCTTCTGCACATAGCCAACACTTCTTTCCTTGTTTCTTGAAACAACGTTCTTCTAGATGGCCATTCTTTCCGCAATACGAGCATTTCTTTTTCTTGTCTTGTTTTCCCACGACAGCCGAACACAGTTCCATATTGCCACAGTTTACTAAGACACGAGACTGTTTCAAGACCTCAACAAGAGACATCTGCTGAATATTGGCATTGGATCGTAACTGTTGTGATGACACTGCTGGCAAACCCATTATGAATGCGCTTTTAATTATGATTTCGTTATCTATCTTGGCCAGAGATGCTAAGTTTTTGAGATCATTTAAAAGACATCTACTGGCTCATTGCACCACCTTCGTTCACGGAATCGGTCATAAGCTTGGAACATATCGATCGAATAGACATCGATTAAGGCATGTTCGATCTTCAATGCGTTGCCTTTGTCTTCTGTGCTCAAATGCTGATACACTGCAAAAGCTGGTCCATCTAGATATAAAGGAATTATTGATTCCAACTCCACGATTCTTTGAATTTTTGCCACTAGCTTGACTTTCTGAATCCACTGTTGAACGTCACCTTCTCCATTGAAAATAGGTATCATCTTGTCCATGATATAGCCGCGATAGTTTGAAGTTTTATTGACACAAGGAAATCACAAAGTTTTTTTAAATTCTATTTCTATCACAAAATCTCCATATTAAAACAAATTTAATTATGCAATTACAAATAGTAATAGTTTTATAAAAATAATTAAGATCGCATTTTAATATTTTTTCTACAGCAATTACAAATTTTTATAATATGTTTACATATAACACAATAATAATCTGTTATAATAAATAATAATAATATTTTTAAAAATCTGTTGTAATAAATAAAAATAATATTTTTTTATTAAGACCAATAATACATAATTTAACAATACTTGAGTACACTTATAAATATACTAATTTAATTCCCATACTAAGAATTAAATGGAAATTAAGTTAAATCAATTTCTTCGCCCAAAAATAAAACCACTTTTTACATAGTCTAAAACATTCTATTTCTATCACAAAATCTCCATATTAAAAAAAATTTAATTATGCAATTACAAATAGTAATAGTTTTATAAAAATAATTAAGATCGCATTTTAATATTTTTTCTACAGCAATTACAAATTTTTATAATATGTTTACATATAACACAATAATAATCAGTTATAATAAATAATAATAATATTTTTAAAAATCTGTTGTAATAAATAAAAATAATATTTTTTTATTAAGACCAATAATACATAATTTAACAATACTTGAGTACACTTATAAATATACTAATTTAATTCCCATACTAAGAATTAAATGGAAATTAAGTTAAATCAATTTCTTCGCCCAAAAATAAAACCACTTTTTACATAGTCTAAAAAGGTAAATCTTTATTAGATTTTAAACTCAGACGGACACGACAAAAAAGTCTGAAATCGCACGCAACATAGCACGGAGTAACATAACTGTCACACAATTACATATTTGCACGCATTATCTAACGAAATCGAAATCTGAAATCGAAAGAAATTGTACATTCAATTGGTAAATTTTTGATTATAAATAAACATTGTAAAAAGCTTGTTTTGTTGTTTTATATATATGCAGTAAACCCGGGTTGTCAACAAAATCATCTAATTAGAGTTAGGAAAATTGAGGAATAAATGGGAACTCGACTTAAAAATAAAAGTTAATAAAATTTTAGGCAAATGAGCTGTGAATACTCTGAGACTGCTAAACTGACAATTTAGTGAACCAAATTAATAAATTCATGAGGAAACTTATCATTAAATAGATTCAAAAAAGGAAGAGATATTTAATTATAAGACCAATATAAAAAGAGGAGACCAGCTAATAATCGAAGACAAATTTATAAAATAAACAAAGTAATAAATACCCAACACCTTTCTACACCAAACACCACAGTGATACATTCTCTATAGTGGTGGTTGGCGTGTAAAGCAATTGCTCACTCATAAATTTATTTACCAATTAATCATCTTTATCAATTTATCATTTACTTAATTGCTCATCATGAATGTATTTTGGAAATTTATTTTAACCATTTTAGAAATGGCTTTAAGGTAAGATGTTTAATTATAAGTAAATTTTAAGGCTTGATCCATATAAATATGAAATCATTATTCAAGTTCTTAAATTTTACTTTCAGTCAACAGTATAATTATAAATTATTTTTAATTAATTTTCAGACTTTTTTCGAATTTTATGACATTTATTTTTAATTATTTTGGAATTATTTCGAAAAAATGTGAGTCAGATATATTTGTAATTATAATTAAATAAATCAATCACCAAAAATATTAATTTTTCTAAAACATTTTGGGGAAAAAAGCCGAATATGAATAAAATGATTTTATTAATTTTTGTAATTTTTTTTCTGAGCTCAATATGAAGGGCTTCTTTCAGGAAATCAAATTTGGATTGAAAAGACATTGAACCAAATTCATCTGCTCTTGATATTTTCATTAAAAACATAATATTAAAAATTTTCAGCGATCTTTTTTTTCTAAAAATTGTCTAAAATAAAGTTATTATAGAAACGTATCTCAGAGGTGCATTTTTAAGAATCAAAAGTTTGTATGTGTTTTTCAGTATGTGTTGAGCTTGTGTTCAGTTTTTAATTTTTCTTCCACTTGTCAGGTTTCTATAAATGAAAACATCAACGAGAAATTAAAGTAAGTATGTATGTTTCTATAATGTAAGATTATTGATTTTTTTCTCAGTGGTGTTTGGTATATGTGTTGTTTCTAAAATTGTTGAATTTATGTTTGTATTTGTATGTGTGCGTATGTTCTTGGGCACTTATTGTTTTGTGTAGTCTGTGCATTGTTTTGTTATTTTCTTGTATTTTAAAAAAATGGAATTTTCGAATTTTGGAAGTGTATTGTGGCCCAGCACACTGATTGTACTTGGTTGGAAATTTTGTGGCAAATCGTTGCAGAGATACAGCATCCTTTTTCAATTTTTTGCAAAGTGTTTAGTTTCTTTTCTACCTCAACGTTGTTGGTTGGTGTTAACTACTGCTTTAAAAGGAGGAACCATTAAAAATCTTTGATACAAGATGGTCTTTTCGGTATGAGGCATGTAAAGCTTTGTATTTATGAGGAAGTTAAAAGATCCTTAAAGATTAATAAGAAATTTGGTAAAAATTTTAAAAATATTTTTATTGAAAAATATTTTAAAAAGAAATTTATCAAAGAAATATTTTAAGAAAATCTGAAATTTGTTTAAATAACAAAAAAAAGAACACACAAGTTTTTTGAGATATCTTTTATTAAATAAAATTTTATGGAATTATTTAGTGATTTAAAAACGGATGAGAATCCTAATATGGTGGCAGCGGTAAACACCGACGCGATTACCGAAAGATTATTGCCAAAAGTTTTCTGTCAAGGTGATGACTTGGAAAAATTCATCAGAAGATCCGAGATCTATTTCGATGCTAAAGGCATCAATAAAAAAGAACAGGAAAGATTAACCGCATGCATGATCGACGAGGATCTATTGGAGAAATATGCGAAAACGGTTAAAAAAGTAGAAGGATTTCAAGCCAGGTTACGAATGGCATTTGATTACGAAAGAGACGTAATAAAGGATATGGAAAGTTTATTGAATTATAAAAGAAGAGGCGAAGAGATTGAAACATATTTTAAAAAAGTGGAGGATCTTGTTGACAGGTTGTTTGAGAATAAAGAATTCACCAAAAAGAAAATAACAGCAAAGATGTTGATAGTATGTGCTGAGAATAAAGAAGTTGAGAAAGAAGTAATATTGCGGAAGATAAAAAGCACAGAGAAGATAAAGGAAACATTAATTCTGATGGATAAAGTGGACAGGCAGAGAGATCATATCAACGCTTTGAAAAGTTATGCAAGAGTGGTCTATCAAATCCACAGAGAAGAGGACAGTACAAGCAGAAAGATGAAAGAGAAGAAGTCAGGCGACGAGAAGAACCAGAGTGCTGGATATGCCACAAAATAGGCCACACAAAAATAGAATGTCCAGTAAGAAGTAAGATAGAGTGCTGGACATGTCACAGAAGCGGACATATCAGTAGGAATTGTCCAGATAAAAAAGTGCCAAGATTTTTTGGTTGTGGGAAATAATGTGTAAGAAATAAGGTGTAAAAGATGCAACAAAAATGGTCATAGATCAGAAGAATGTTATACAAAGTCGAGTTACAAGAAATCAATAGAGAAACAAAGACCGACAGGAAACAGATACAGCCGGATTAATGGAATCGAAGAAGAGGAAATGGAATCGTGCGTAGAGACAAATGAAGATAATTTTAGTAGGACGTACCCAAACAAAAGGGCTCCACCAGTAGAGGAGTTGGTTGGAGCCATATACTAACAGAAAATTCGACGGGATTGAGGGATATCCTCAAGGGGTAGAAAAGTGGAAGAATGTAGGAAGGGTAAGTGAGAAAGTATACAGGTTCCTAAGGAGAGAAAGGTTTGAAGAGGAAGTGGAAAGAATTGGAACAATTGAAACGAAGCAGGAGGTAGAAATTGTATATAACAAGCTACAGGGAAGACCTAGTGTAACAGTAATGATGAATGGGGAAATTTTCGACTGTTTATTAGACAACGGAGCACGAATAAACGTAATGAGTGTGAACTGTTTTAAGAAGTTACGAGGACAACAATTGATGAGAAGCGACGATAAGTTACGATGTGCAAACGAAAGTACGATAGAGACAATTGGAAGAACAAATGTTAAAGTAACTATTGGAGATATTTCTAAGGAAGTTACATTCATTGTGGCGGAGAAAGTGACACCAGAGGTGATTGGAGGAGTAGAATTACAAGAAGCATTTGGATATAGGCTGATAAAAAAGAAAGATATCGAATCTAGTGAAAAAGACAAGAACTATATTTCTAACATTGAAGCAAAATTCGGCAGACAAATAAAGGATGGAGAAAGATTGACGCGAGCGTTGGAACATCTAAAGATTGATGAGGATAGTAAATTGAAGGAAATAATAACGAACAGTGGAAACGTGTTTATGGCGGATAAATGGCATGTGGGTCGCACGCATTTGGTAAAACATAAGATAATTACAAGAGGTGAACCGATAAACATAAAACCATATCGTCAACCATTAAATTTGGAAACAAAAATTGAAGAAGCAATACAAAATTTGTACGAAAACGGGATTATACGGAAATGCAACTCTCCATGGAACACGCCGTTAATCTGCGTATGGAAAAAAGAGAAAAAAGATATTAGGCTATGCTTGGATTTCAGACAGCTGAATGCAGCAACAGAGAGGCAGGCATTCCCAATGCCAAACATAGACGAGATGTTAGATGTGTTAGGAGGATCCGTTTATTTTAGCTCAATCGATCTTGGTAATGCATATTACCAAGTGGAGTTAGACAAAGAATCGCAAGAGAAAACAGCATTCTCAACAAAGAAAGGGCAATACTGTTTCAATAGAATGCCGTTCGGAATCGCTGCAGCACCAGGTACGTTCCAGGAAATGATGACAAAGGTAATAGGCAAAATAAATGGAGCAATGGTCTATTTGGATGACATTCTGATTTATTTGAATAGTAAAGAGAAACATTTTATAATACCCAGTGAAGTATTAAAAGCGATCGATGAAGCAGGACTAAAGATTAACCCAGAAAAGTGTCAAATAATAAAGAAAGAAATCAGACTCTTAGGACACATAATCAGTAAAGAAAGAGTAAAAACCGATCCTTCTAAGATTCAGGCTATACAAATCTTTGGGAAGACAAGTTGCGTAAAGAAACTTCGAAGCTTTCTAGGCATTTGTAATTATTATAGAAGATTCATCAGTGAGTATGCAAAGAAATACCTGAAAACGAGATACAAGAAACCATAAAGGAAATACATAGACTATTGTGTCATGCTGGAGTCGAGAAGATAGCTGATTATATGAAAGATAGATATATTGGGAAAAACCTGTGGAGTCAGATTCAGGAAACTATTCGAAGTTGTGAGACTTGTCAAAAAACCAAGGCTATAACAATTACAACGAAGGAACCAGTAAAAAAATTAGAATCAACCGAAATGTTCGAAATTATATTTGTGGATATATGTGGACCAATGCAAGAAACAACAGGACGTAAGAAGTATATATTGGGTATAATAGACCAGTATAGTAAGTATCAAGTCCTGACAGCTATAACAAGACAAGACGAAGAAACAATAAAAAAACGATTTTAGAAAAATGGATTTTAAGATTCGGGTGCCCAAAGGAGATAAAAGTTGATTGTGGGAAGGCGTTTGAATCAGGAATGTTGAGAGAATTCACAAAGAAACTTGATATTAAGTTATGTTTTTCGAGTCCATACCATCACCAAACAAATGGACAGATAGAAAGGCAATTCAGGACAATACGAGAGCTGATAAATGCTACTTTACGAGACTGAAGGAAGACGGATTGGGCAGAGATACTACCAGAAGTCGAATTTACATTAAATGCAACCAAACAAAAAACGACAGGAATAAGCCCGGCAGAGATAGTTTTTGGAAAAAAGATTAGCAGGGAGAAATGGTACGGGTCAAAAGAAAAACAGGTAAAGGAAGAACAAGAAAAACAAACAAGGATGAAATTTGACGTAGGAGATGATGTGTTAGTAAAATTAGAAACACGCAACAAAAGCCAGGACAGATATGAGGGACCATATAAAGTAATCGAGAAAGTGCATGACAGACGATATATCTTAAGAAACGAGAATGGTAAAAAGATTGAAAGAAATGTGGAAAAACTTAAAAAATTTCTTAAGGAGGGGGATATGAGGAAGTTAAAAGATTCTTAAAGATTAATAAGAAATTTGGTAAAAATTTTAAAAATATTTTTATTTAAAAATATTTTAAAAAGAAATTTATCAAAGAAATATTTTAAGAAAATCTGAAATTTGTTTAAATAACAAAAATAAGAACAGACAAGTTTTTTGAGATATCTTTTATTAAATAAAATTTTATGGAATTATTTAGTGATTTAAAAATCCTAATAGTGTTAATCCTGGGTGGAATTTTCTAAAGCTTTAAAACAAATAATAGAAGATGAAACTGTATTTTCTCAAGTTAGAAACCAAGCTCAAAATATTTATAATCACATGAATCGTCTCGAATGTGCTTTTATGATGACATTTTGGAAATCTATTCTGGAACGCTTTAATGCTACTAATTTAAAGTATGAATCCATAGAAATTGATTTGTCAATTGTTATTGAATAATACAGATCATTGACTTCGCAAATTCAATGTCAAATTTATATGAAAACTATATATCTAAAGCCAAATACATATCGTTTGTGAAAGAATTTAAAAGGAAACGAGGGAGAAAAATGAAAATATTTCATGATGAAGTGATTGATGAATCGGAATCATACTAATCAGGATTTTAAAACCAAAACATTTAATGTTATTACTTCATGTCTTAGTGAAAAACTGAAAATAGGCTTGGAGCATATTAAAACTTAGTAAACGAATATATATCAAAAAATTAGAAACTGTATTTCCAAATATAAATATAATTTTAAGAATATTTTGTGCATATATTTAACTAATTTCTCTGCGGAACGAGGTTTTTTGTTGCAGAAAAGATTGAAAACGTATTTAAGATATACTGTAAAATAACAACATTAATTATTGATTATATTGATATAATTGATGATTTTGATGACAAAAAATCAAGGAGAAAATTTTGATGTATTTTTGCTTTTTATTGAATCAATAAATTAATAAAAACAACAGGTAGATATTATTGTAGATATGTATCGTTTTAATATTTATTACGAATTATAGGGTGACGATTAGTGATATTTTTTGTTAGTGTTTACGAAAATGTGATTTTTAAAGCAAATATAAAGTAGCAAACAGTTTAGTGTGTAAATGCAGTGAATTTGTGACCAATTTATTCTACAAGCGTGATGTCTTAACTTACGCACCTACAACGATGTTAGCCATAGCAATATCAATACAAGTAGAGCGTATAGCTCAATTTTTAACACTAACGCATTCGTGCCTCTTTTATACTAAAGCGTCAGTGCATAATGTATTTTATGCATTTTAACTCAACCGTTATAAGAAGTCACAGCTAAAGCTTTACTTCTGTATTATAATATTTACCTAAAATTTAATATATCTAACTTTTTTTATACTGTATGTGTTTTGTCCAAAAGAACACTATTTTTAATTGAAATTAAAATAAATATTCTTCCAGGAAGAGAATTTCCCGTTCACAGACCCTTCCACAATGTGTTCTGTCAACAATTATCTTTTATAAATTGACAGCACTCACAACTATGACACTCACGCTACGCTACAGGTTTTAATTAATTTTAAGTTTTATTTAATTGTGATTTTAAATTCCTAACTTACTCTTAATACATTGTTAAATATTATAAAAGAGGTTATGGAGCATTGTCCAGTTTGATAGTTCCAGAAAATTAATGTTTAAATTATTGCATCAAAAATTGTAGGTTTCTCATAAATTTATATTTGTAAAGAATCACACTGAACATGTAATAATAATTTTAAGACTTGGTAAGACGAGGTAAAATGTCCATTATTATGTGTTTTATACAAAAGAGCCAATTTAAAAATTCAATCCACAAACGATTGCATGTCCAATTTTATGCTCCAAAAGACAAAATCATACTATCTCTTAACTATAAGCTCAAGTTATATTCAGTAACACTAACGGGAGGTTAAAATTAATGTTTAAATTATTGCAACAAAAATTGTAGGTTTCTCATAAATTTATATTTGTAAAGAATCACTCTGAACATGTAATAATTTTTCATAAATACTATTGACGATTGATCCATTTGGCCTAAAATGTCAAGGGACACTTGCAACAATCCAGGATTCTCAATCCAAGTTATGAGCTAGTGAAAACTAACTACTGATGACATATTAGAGCACACTAAGGCTAATTAACAAAATCTAACTAATGGGTAAAAGTAAATTTATTTAAATAGTTACCAATAACTGGAAGTATTATGAAACATTTAATATAAACTGGATACTGGTATATTTAGGATATTCAAAAGTAAACCAAGTTACGATTAACTAGTCTGTTCATTGCGTTATCGCGAGAGCAGATTTCATTCATACACTATGATCAGAAACGCTAGTAGTGGAAACTACTCAAAGTTTAGACAAGTGGTAGCAACGTATGAGGAGGCGATCAGAATTTTACGTGTAAAACTTAATTAAAGCAAGGTCTAAAAGAGGCAGGACGGCAAAGTTGTAGATGAGAGGAACCTCTGTTGATAGCCTGTAGGAGAACTTCAACATGTACTTTCGATAATAGAGTATGTGGAAAACGCAGGACTCTCTAGTGTTTTATTAGTTGTTGTCAATGTCCAAAATTCATTTTTTAAGTCAATATTTCTCAATTTTGTCATCGATATCCTTGTAACAATTGTCTGCCTATCGCATCTTAAATAAAGATATAATAATTTAATGTATTGACCCTTTGATATCAAATCTAATTAATTTTATAGATCTCAAATATTTCATTGTATCAACATAAAACCAAGTATGTGAAAATTACTTTAAACGAGCACCTAATTTTTCATTAACACAAAACGACTTAATAAAACCATTTCTAATTAATAAAAAATTAATGTTTTGAATAATTTAAATATTTACTTGTACTTGTTATTTTTACATTAATTTTCTGTAATTTTCCGCAGGTTCCCCACCAACGTTCCCTCTAAGCTGCGCGTGTGCACGCGCGCGCAGCACCTACAACTCCCCAGCGCAGCATATTTAATTCAACCGTTTCATGGCAGTTGTTCCTAGTAAAAAGCACACGGAAATTGTCGATGTAAATGGACCACCAGCAGCGAAGACCGGTTATCTACTTAGTTTTCAACATAGTCGCTACAGTTATAGAATACAGTGTCGTTTTAAAACTCTTACAACCACGTTATAGCATTTTGACGCTCATTTGTATTTAAAGGCTGCTCAGCGCAGCTGACTTTGCGCCACTGCTGCTTATGGCATAGAGGGAACATTGTTCCCCACCCCTAGACTCTAGCATATTGACATGCTTCAAATTAACATAAATCTTTTAATTAAATATTATGTAATTGTGTAATCAAAGATTAATCCGGATTAATTACATATTTATGTAATTAATGTATGGAAGGGTGAGGAGGTACACAGGATGGTCATGCCGCAGAGGCTCAATAGTATTCTTAACCCAATGATATAAATATGCAATTGAATATTGTAAGTAGAAGTAAATGAACTAGATCAAATTCTTAAGGATTCATCTTAACTCCTTTGTACTCTTAAACTAATAGGAAAATTCACTATTTAATGTGTATGAATTTGTGTCTTATAGACCTTAAATCCAAAACATTTTAAATCGAAACTTACTAAAAAACTTTGGCATGTCGGATATAAGTTTGGAGTTGTGGCTAACCTCGGACATATATTCTGTAAGTCAGAGGCAATATTTCCTTGATAAACAGAAATTTGG
Source organism: Schmidtea polychroa (assembly GCA_959609185.1). Taxonomy (NCBI): domain Eukaryota; kingdom Metazoa; phylum Platyhelminthes; order Tricladida; family Dugesiidae; genus Schmidtea; species Schmidtea polychroa. The sequence goes on along the minus strand of CAUHTR010000401.1, from coordinate 50,253 downwards.
CCTTTGATTTGATTAATAGTATTGAAGAGGTTTTTGTTATTATTTATATATCCCATGGCATTGATGAGGGAATTTAGGCCGTTGATTAATGCCGATGTGTGATTGAATAAACTGTTGACTTGGAAAGTGTTCAGAATTTGATCAATGAACTGCTTGATTGATGATTGTATTTGATTCTAAGAGGTCTATTTATTTATATTTATTAATAAATATTTACTTACAGACACCGATGAGCTCATTGTAGATACTGAAGAGTTCAAAAGGTTCAACGAATCCACTGTCATAATGGAATACATATTATAAAAGTATTTCAAAGATAATCCAATCGCATTGGTTAACGAATTGTATTGATTGGTATTGGAACTGTTGGAATTTGTAGAGTTTGTAGAATTCTGTGATATCTTAGTACTGACAACATATTGTTCAATAGACAGTAATATTAGAAAGATAATCCACAACAAAATAAACAAAATCATCAATCCTATAAAAATTTTTTTCCAATAGATTATCGAAGAAAACTTTTTCCGAGTTGTTTTCGTTTTTCGAAATATGATTTCACCGGTTTCCGCTATTGATTTGATTCGGTTTTCTTTAATGCATTGATAAATCAACGCCACAATAAGCAAAATAAGGAAAAATAAAAATATCAATAACCAAAATATTCCAAATCCTATGGTAATCAAGTATGGATTCGAAGTTGAATTTAAAATGTTTAATTGATATGATCCATTGCTATAAATCGGTACATAGAGAGAGATGTTGAATAGGATATCGACAAAATATGTCGACAAGTTTACTGAATTATCATTGAATAAAATATTGATTATGTCGCCATTATTGACAGATGATTGGTTGATGAGGAATCGATAGCCCATATTTGTTATTACATCGAATACTCCTTCCATCTTATTGGTGGATCTAAGCCAGCCGTTCAAGGTTAATGTGGCAAATCAAATTCGATTTTTTGAGATGATTAATTCGAAAAATTAAATCTCAAAACTTGAGCTTTGATAAACATTGTTAGATTCCTGATGATGAAAAGTAATTATTTCTTCATAAGTTTTATATTCACATGTCTACACATAACAGTGGCTAAAAATTGGTTAAATCGTGTCATTAATATCGGTACAAGTTGCAAGTAAATGACTAACTAATATTAGGTTTCAAAATGTTGATTAAGCAATAAATGACATTCTACTAGAACAGGTGTAAATGGGCACAGACTACGTTTGCCTGATACATATAAATTTTCACACTAAAGTCTTTGGTGTCTCGATTTTTTGTACAAAAGATCTGACTGTCACTAAAATACCTTAAATAGACCTTAAAAATACTTTGGCATTTTTAGTGACAGTCAGATTCTATATGCAAACAATCCTGAGACCTTAAAATACTCCATCACTATAGTGTGACTTTAAAAAAATACCATTACCCCTTTAAAGTAATGACATTTTAGTGACAGTCTGATCCTGTGTACAAAAAATCCAGAAACCAAAGAAACCCCTTGACTATAGATTGGGCCAGATTAGCCACAGTACTAATGGTACCTTAGTACGGGGCCTACTCTCAAAATGAGCCAAAGAAGGAGCCTACATTTAGAAACAAATATTAGAGAATTAGGTGGAATTTTTCATTTTTCAAAGTTATCTCCAAATATTAAAATTATATTTGGTTCTGAGAAACAAAATAGTGTACTACCAAACTATTAAATGTAGACTGCGTGTGTATAAGCATCAATGGAAAGCTTTGACTCTTGTTGTTACAACTTTGTAAATATAACACCCTTCTAAAGCTGCCAGATTCAGACTGGCCGATCTGGACCTTATGGAGTATTCCATTTCATGTATTACTAATATTAAACTAGTTCACTGGCTTAAGATGGATTGGTATATTGTGATGTGAACATGTGATATCTAGCCTTCTCAGTCAGCTTATTCGTAAAAGTATTTGCTTTAGAGGCAGTATTATTAGACTGCATAATGTATGTGCATGATCTACCAGTTTATCTATATAGTCTATACTGAGAAGAGAATAGAAACTTTTCTAAATTTTAATAATTTTGATAAATTATCAGTATTTGAAATAAAAATTATATCGTTTTACAGTTTTACTTAATTAAATTTTTATAGATTTAAAAAATATAGTAAAAGTTTCAAAAATCAAAATGAGTAAAAAATTTGAATCTGGTGCTCAGAAACGTTTTAAAAAACGTCTTTTTGAAAAAGGTGCGCGACAACATCGAACAGTTTGCAACAAAAGTACTATTACTACCACCTGAAACTCAGATGGGTTTATCTGAGAGTAATGAATCGCTACCAGAACTATCACAGTCCTTGAAAATGATGCAGCTCTGTGTTCTGTCGATGCCAATTTGGTAAATTCCTGGCTTCGAATGAGAACGGAACAGTGTCGTAATCATGACGGTCTCTATCCAAATTCAGTACGCCAATATCCAGATTAAAATGGCAACTTAACGACGCTTCTTTTTTTACGGAATCTCCAAATGGTGAAAAAAATGAGTGACACTGGTTTTTGTACTCACCATCAAATGGACGCGTTATTTGTTTTGTTTGCAAGCTATTTTCTTCTAGTAATGCTGCTTTAGCAATTCAAGGTTTCGATTCCTGGACCCATATTAACAGACTTGGAAAACATGAACGATCAGCAGATCATAGAATATCTCTTTCAAAGTATGCCACTTGCTTGTATAATATTCATACACTAGACAAAACCGTTGTTGAAAATTTTGAAAAAGAGAGAAGCTACTGGAGTGAGGTTAAAAAAAAGAGTTGTATCTACTATCAAATTTCTATCTTCACATGGATTGGCATTTAAAGGTTCAGCAGAAGAGTTTGGTATTTTTGATAATGGCATCTATTTGGGGTTGCTATAATATTTATCAGAATATGATTCCTTTCTTAAGGAGCATATAAGAAAGTGTGGAAATCCTGGACGTTGTAAAACTTCATACTTGTCATAACCATCTGCGAAGAATTTATAAATTTAATGGCTAAAAAGTTTTGCAAACAATTACGGAAGAGGTTTGGAAATCAAAATATTATTCTTTCAGTGTGGATTCGACTCCTGACATTACGCATACAAATCAATTAACATTTACAATTCGATACGTTATAAATGAAGATTGCCAAGTTTTTGAACGATTTTTAAAATTTGTTCACATCTCGTCACATACAGGACAACATCTTTTTGACTGCATATTACATACCTTTTTGAATATTGGGGTTAACATAGATGATTGTAGAGGCCAAAAATATAATAACGCAAGTAATATGTCTGGGAAATATGCTGGTGTACAGACTCGTGTAGTGGAGATAAATAAGGCAGCGACTTACATTCCCTGCATGGCACACTCGTTAAACTTATCTGGTATTGCTGCTGCAAAGTCCTGAGTTGATGCAATTTCAGTTTTTGGACTTGTACAAAGACTATACGTATTTTCTTCTGCCTCAACATACAGATGGGCAGCTGCTAAAATTGCTGTAAAAAACAGTCACAAGAAAAAAGACACAGTGGCACTGTTTTCAAAACGTTTCAGTGACACGAGGTAGTCTGCTAGTAGTTTGTTTACACTTCGTAGTTTGTTTAATTACTACAAAACGTGCCAATCAGTTTTGAATTAATTTGGCAATGACAAGGAACAAAAATCTGATATGCGAGTAGAAGCAATGTCTTTTTCCAAAAAATGGATAAATTAGAAATAGCATTTCAAACTGGTTTTTGGAACACCATTTTGAATCGTGTAAACGAAACCAGTAATTTGCTTCAACCCGACACTGTTGATCTTTGTATCGCAATTGCACTTCTGAAACCACTTGTAGAATTTCTAAATTCTCAAAGAAACAACTTTCACTATTTTTGTCAATCTGCACAAAAACTGTGCAAATAAGGATTCGAAGATAAACGTGGCCATCGGTCAAAACGAAGAGCTGATGACAGCAATGCGGCAGCTGTTGTTTTAACAGAAAAAGATAAATTTAAAATTGAAACTTTATATGTTATATTGGATGCAGTTGTAACACATCTGAATAACAGAATTCAAATATACTCGCAAGTTAATAAAATGTGCCATTGTTTCTATGCGGACGAGAACAGTACCGCATTTACAGATTCTATTATACAATTTGCTTATTTTTATTCTGATAACCTCACTGATGAATTATATGATGAATGGACTCAATGGCAAGCTCTGCTAAGTCAATTCCATCAGCACCAAGAAAACCTACACCTCTACAAATGCTGAAAATATTGAAAAACTTTGACACGCAGACAGGATTTCCGAATGTATACATTGCGTTACGAATTTATCTCACTTTGTCTGATTCTAACTGGTGGTAAAAGAGTTTTTAGTAATTTGAAACGAATAAAAAATGCGTTGAGATCTATGATTGGGTGGGCAGAGATTATCTGATCTAGCGCTTATGAAAATTGAATGTGAAATTGTTCACCAGCTAGATTTCCAAGATATTGTTGACAGCTTTTCAACACTAAAGGCTCGCCGCAAAGATTTTCAAATAGATTGTCTGCCATACTATAAAATCCATACAGCGGGAGGTGAGATAACAAAAATTTCTGTCATGATAATATTAAAAAAATAATTATGAATGATAAAACTATCATTTGTTTATCCTATTAATATTAACATAAAAAATATTACAATATCTAAAAATTTGAACAAAGGGGCCTACTTAAGAAAATTAGTACCGGGTCTCCAAATTGGTAATCCGACTCCGACTATAGTGCGAAAAAATATACTGTAGCCCTCTGAAGCAGTAACTTTTCTATTGAGGGTCGGATTTGTATTAAAACAATCTATGCGATCAAAGAGACCCTTTCACTATACTGTGAATTAAAAAAAATGTACTGTAGACCTCTGGGAGGGCCGGGTTCAACGGATGGTCTGCATCAGTGGGTTAAATTCGAATTTATAAAAATTAATTTTATCACTGAATTATTACAAAAAATATAATTTAAAAATGCATTATAATTAATCAAAATCTCACTTTTTACATTGACAGACCAAAATAATATTATAACAATATATCAGTAATAATCGTGTAAAGTATTTAATTATGATCAATCGACCTTGACGTTATAAAAGCTATAATCTGATTGGTCAGAAATGCATTTAAAAAGAAATTGTTTCATCAAATAGAAAAATAGAAAAAAACAAAACAATTCACAATAGCAAATAGTGCTTAACTGGCGGGACTTTAAGTCTTATACTGGGAACGAAAACGTTTGCCGCTATGCTTAAGTGGTTACTTGATAGTCAAGGGAGAAACGTAAAAGATATTTAAAATTATGATTATTTTGTCACCTGGATTATATAATGTAATTAACAATTATTTTTTCTGATCAATTTAAAGCAATAAGTTTACAAAAATAGAAACACTTAAAATCAATAAAATCGTCAAACAGCTTACTAAATTATCGTGTCCCCTATCAAAGGTTTGCATATTTTGTAATGACATTTCTGGAGTTTATTGATTTTTTGAATTCATTTGATGGGAAATTTAAATTTTTCTCATTGAAAGATTTTTTCTTAGGAAAATATTACAGTAAAATCTTTTTTTACACGATTTTGAAATGACACGGTTCGTCAAGAAGAAATTTTAAATTTTTATTTTTGATTTTTTTTTTATTTTTGATTTAACACGAATTCCAAAAACAAATTTAATTATTTACATGATTTTACATGAAATCGTGTAAAAAAAGATTTTACTGTAGTTAATAATTTTAAAAATTTCTATTTACAAAATATAGAGCTTTTCGATACTTTCATTTTTGCTGAGAACAACTCTTTAATTGAAAAGTGGTCAATTATATGAAAAGAGGATCTTATGGGTTAATATTGATCGCATTATCATTCAAGAGTCTCTGAAATTGTTCCTGGGATATTTTCCTTTGGGTAATGATGGAGATTGTCGAGATGTATATTTTTATTGAAGACAACCTTTTCATACATATATTATTATAAATAATATTTTAATAATATAAATTAATACATTACATATAATAGTTACATATATGAACAATATAAAAACAATAAATATAACACCTAATATATTAGTTTACAATCACATCTATGTATGACCGTGTGTAGTTTTGATGAAACCTGAAGACCACCACATAATAGTAGAGAATTATCGATTTTTGGTTGATAAGTGTAATATAAAATGAAAAAGTGTGTAAAATATTTTGTTAATGCAAATATTATCAAACCTTTGTTGATTCATGTTGAGCACTCGATTATCGATTTCCAAATTTTTATTATTTCCAAGTGATCTACACAGTAGATCTAAGCCAACAATACCTTGATTGACTCCAAAACATGTGGCCCATGTTGCCCTACAAGGACTTTATAAATTAATATTTTAAAACAATTTTATTTTTGGCTTTATAAAGACTTTAATCTGCGAGGTTATAGTCATTGGTTTATATTGGTGACTTTGTCTACAAGCGGAAACCAAACTCATTTTTGTTACCATGACACGATTTTCGTAGATTTATAATATACAATATATCTATAATATACCTATCCAATGTCACACTTGTCGTCATTATAACCATTCACATCATATTTCCATACTGACATATCATTATTATTTTCATTTTACTGACGATAATCTTTCCATTCATTCTAGTTTTCATTCACATTTCTGTCATTTCGTTTTGATTCTATCTTTTGAATTAGTTTTGGTAAATTATTTTCAATTTTCAACGAAATTATTTTTAGTATATTTTACTACAATAATAATTTATTATTTTTCAGCATATCACCAATATTTTCATTATTATATTCATTACCGCGTCATTTTTATTCAGTAATCATAAATTTTATTTTGACCGACATAATTTTCTTCTTCAATAGTTATTTATTCAATAGTTATCTCACATTATTACACAAAAATTAACTATTGCTATCTATCCCCCTGGAAAATAACTACGTCGACTCCAAATTTCATGTAAATAAGGAAAATATAAATGAACTCCAAAGTATCTAAATTAAAATATAGGTTACGCCATAGTATAACATCTCCTATATATTATGAAACTAAGATAAACTTATACTACAGAATTAAAATCGTAGGCTTTAACACATGACGAGACAGTGAATAACATCACTATCACATGTCATAATATAACAACTATCATATATTATCAAACATAGATAACCTTTAAATTTGTATTATTTAACACATAGGGAGACAATTAACGAAAGCATAAGAAATAAATATTTCAATTAACGAAAAATACTTTGAAAATTTTTGAAAAATATATAGTAACACCATTTTATTATAAAATATTAGTTTATTATAGGAAATCAACTGTATAAGAAATATACAGGAATATTTACATGAAAAATCTTCCCAATTTTTAAAAAGTCCCAAATTAAATTTCTCAACTCAAATTTCATAACTTTTTATGAAAAAAAAATTTATATCAAGATTTTACCACATAATATGTTGATGTACATTTATTAAAAAATACAAAGATTAAAATCATTTTAATCAGCCGCCCGACCCAGAGGGGCTGGAGTTATAATTTGCATATTAATAAAATTAATTTTTATGTTTAACTAATTATGACATTATTATTATTATTATTATTATTATTATTATTATTATTATTATTATTATTATTATTATTATTATTATTATTATTATTATTATTATTATTATTATTATTATTATTATTATTATTATTATTATTATTATTATTATTATTATTATTATTATTATTATTATTATTATTATTATTATTATTATTATTATTATTATTATTATTAATAATATTATTAAATGATGATTGCTTGGTAGCAGCATTTATTATTTAAAACAATAAAATGATAATTTAAGCCTTTTGCTGCAAATAATGTATTTAATGAAAATATTTTCGACTATAAGATAGATTGACAAGGACTATCCTATAGTCGAATTTTTTTTCATTAAATACATTATTCGCAGCAAAAGGCTTAAATTATCACTTTATTGTTATCATGATTATTATTATGATTATTTAAAAAACACCAAACACTAATAAAGATTTATTAAAATTCAAACAATATTAAACTATTCAACGATCGTCGTCAAACTTTTCTTCGGCTTTTATAATCTTCCAAATTGTTTTAATTTGGTCACTGCTCACGTTATATCCTTGAATGAGTACTGTATTCATGCAAGTTCTTTTACTCATCACTTCATCGGTCAACTGTAGCCAGAATCTGTATAAAGGAACGAAAACGTGGGCTTGTAGCAAACCTACAAGGAAAATGCAAACTAAAGGCAACACAATTCGTAGAGACAAGATCATTGAAAGACTATAGAGAAGTATTTCCTCTGTAGTTTTTAAGTGATCTTAATATCGCGAATTGTCTTTGTCTTTGGTTTCAACGTCGTTGAAGGTATGTTACAAACCCACTTTTCTTTCTACAAAAAGGTCGATTTCTTTCATTTAGTTTTTGCAGTCAAGCTGCATGTAAAAACCAATGATTTCTGAAATAAACAAACGTAGACGTTTTTTTTTTGGGCCAAGCAACACAAAATTGGTCTGTATATCAATGGAAAAAGATCATGTGGTTTGATGAAACCCAAATTCATTTAGTGCCGACATCACAGAGACTTTTCATTTGTTGTTTATGATCAAACCCATGATTTAGAGTATGGGAGCACATGATGTCTTGAGGTGATTATACTAACCATAACATGCATTGTAATTTAGTTAAAATTGCAAACAGGATGCTTCAGATTAATTTAAATGTGGCACAAATGTTTTAAAATGGCATTATCTTCTAACAGGATAATATTCCAATTAGTAGTGTGTATCTATCCCTAACGACCACAAGCCTCCCAACTGTTTTCATGTTTTATACCTATTTTTTTCCCGTTTTATACCTATTTTTCCCTCATAAACGTAAAAAAAAACACTTAAAACCTTAAAAACCTATATCTTTTAATTTCTTTATTCCGAAGACATTTTGCTTTCAAAATAAAAACTTAAAAAACAAAAAAAATATTAAAAAAACAACACAAAATGTTAATAAAACAGGGAAAAAAAATACTGATAAAACTATGAAAAACGTTTGTCGGCTTGCGGTCGTTAGGGATAGATACACACTACTTGCAGGTCGCCAGTTTATCAAGTCGCCAGTTTATCAAGTCGCCAGTTTATCAAGTCGATAGTTTGTCAAGTCGATGATGCAATCGCTGCGGTCTTGGCAAGTCGACAGCTTGGTAAGTCGACAGCTTGGCAGGTCGATAGCTTGGCAAGCTGCTAGAATATAAATATAAAAAAAATAAAAAAAAATAAAAATAAAAATAAAAAAATAAAAAAAATAAAAATAAAAAAAATAAAAATAAAAATAAAAATAAATATATAAAAATTTAAAATTTAAAAACAACGTATCCAGTAAAAAAATTTTTTCTAAAAATGAATTGTAATATTTGCAATAAAGTTTTTAAAAATAAAACAGGATTAATTTCTCACTATAAATCGAAAGCTCACTTACTAAAAGAAAATAATCTTAATGACACAAATTCAAAAGTTTGTACTAAATGTAAAGGAAGATTTCTACATTCTGGATATAATAAACATTTTGAAAATTGTATCGGGAAAAATAGAGAAATATTTACATGTCCTCATTGTAACTTTTCAACAAAACTAAATTTCTATTATTTAAGACATTTAAAAGAATGTAAAAATAAAAAACAAAATTCTGACGTTGAAGAATGTCATTCAGAAGGAGAACCTGATCATGTTGAAAGAGAAAAATACAACTGGGATGATTTTAATCATATAGATGAATTTCAATTAAAAATTAATGGACCTGCAACCCCTGGAGAATATATAAGGAGAAATAAAAAAAATATTAAAAATTCTTTCACTGAAGCTTTAAAAAATTATAAACCAACAAGGTATAATGTTATAAAATATAAAATTACAATCAAAGCAAAATATTGGAGAGGACCAGAAGAAAAGACAACTCCTTTAGATGTTGAAATTGGAATACCTTTTAAATATTTATTTTCAACTAGAGGATTTAATAAAAGCATCAAAGAAATAATTCAAGCAGTAGAAGCAAAACAAGAAGAGGTTGAAAATGAATTAGGAGATTCAAACTTAGTATTCAACTCTTTCCAAACTTTAGTGATTGATTATTGGAGAGGATTACCACCTAATCCTAAATCTTATATTCAAACACCCTTTAGATCTAGGGTTGTTATAAATGTACAGAATAAGGATAACAAATGTTTCATGTGGTCAATACTTGCATATTTACATCCTCAAGCTGAAAACCCTCAAAGAGTTTCAAAATACAAACAATATGAAAATGAATTAATATTTCCCAAGGGATTCACACACCCAATGAAACTAGAAGACATTCCAGAATTTGAAAAACTAAATAATCTTAAACTTAATATTTATGAACATGTTAAAGGATGGGGACATGGAAGGAAAGATATTATTCCAATTTATATTTCTGATAGTGATAGCACGAGGGAGATATATCTTTTAATCTTGGAAGAAGGAAATAATCAACATTATGTTTTAATAAAAGACTTTCAAGCTTTTACATCACCAGAGAATCCAACTAGTGGAGGAGGAACATGTAAAAGATGTCTTCATTATTCAACAACTAAAAACTCTATGATTAAACATGCAAGATTTTGTGAAAAAGATGATCCAGCTTTAATTAGAATGCCTACAGATCCCAGGATGTATTTTAAAAACTTTTCAAATTTATTACAAACATTAGGAGTTGTCTATGGAGACTTTGAATCTATAAATCGTAAACAAGATATAATTATGCAATATTTAAAAATAATAGAAAAATATAAACTCATGGATGAATGGAAAGCCTCTAAACAGAAGATGAAACCAGAGAGGATGAAAGCCTTTCTAAGAAAAAGAAATAAACCTAATAGTGTTAAAAAAACTAAACAATTACCATCTGCTTATAAATTATTATTTAAAAGTAATTATCCTGAACTCATAGAATCTAGAGAATATGCATTTCAAGGAACTTCAGAAGATGTTTTAAATCATTTTACTAAAAGTATAAATGATCTAGAACATGAAATATTTAAAATATTAAAAACAAAGTATCCTCAAAAAATTTCTAATCAACAACAACAAGAATATGAAAATACTTCCAACTGTTGGATGTGTAAACAAGACATTCTTCCTGATGATAAAGTTATAGATCACGATCATTTAAAAAAGGAAAATAATTATCGAGGAGCAGCCCATAGAAATTGTAATCTTAATTGTCATACTCCTAAATTTGTACCAGTTATATTTCATAATCTTTTTGGTTATGACATACATCTATTTATTAAACATTTAGCAGAAAATGCTAAAAACTCTTTCAAAGTTATAGGACTTACAAAGGAAAAATATAAATCAGTTGAATATGGAAAATTAAAATTTATAGACTCGTTAAACTTTCTCCAAATGTCTCTAGATGGAATAGCTAAAACAATGAAAGCAGAAAATTTTAAAATCACTCGAGAATTCTTGGAAAAAAATAATATCCCCCCAGAAGAATATCCTACATGCTTAGCAAAAGGAATATATCCCTATGACTATGTTGATTCATTTGAAAAATATAATGAAACAAAATTACCAGAGAAAGAAGATTTCTATTCCCAACTTCAAAAATCTCATATTACAAATCAAGAATATTCTCGAGCAAATAAAATGTGGGATCTTTTCAACTGTAAAACTTTAGGAGAATATACAAGTATGTACTTATCCCTAGATGTTTATATTCTAGCAGATTGCTTTGAAGAATTTACAAAGTCTTTTGTTCTTAAACCTTATAATTATATAACAGCTCCTTCTTTAGCTTGGGATACTATGTTATATACCATTTGGACTTCAGATCTTCCAGAATCTGATAAAATTATAGATCTTTTAACCGACCAAGATATGTTTAATCAAATTAAAACAAACATTAGAGGAGGAGTATCTTCAGTAATGGGGAATAGAGAAATAAAAGCTAGAAATGCAATAACTACTAGCCGAAGAATCTCTAAACACCCTGATCCATATATAAAACTTAACAATGAGGAACTAAAAGAAGTATTAGAAGGAATGAAAAATCCTCTATTTATACTTTATATAGATGCAACAGCTTTATATTCAGGAATTATGACTCAATATTTACCAATGAGTGACTTTCATGAAATATATCCTCCAGAATGCCCCTCAGAAGAAGAATGCCCCTTAAAAGACCTTATGAAAGAAATACTTTCAACTCCTAAAGATTCTCCAATAGGATACTTTGTAGAATGTGACCTCGACTACCCAGATGATATAAAATCAGGAACAAGACATTTCCCTTTAGCTCCTATAAGAAGAAAGATTGATATCAACGAACTTTCACTCTGGCAAATCTCACAAGATAAACCTCCAACAATGAAACTTCTTTGTGATCAAACAGATCGAACTTATTATCTTTGTCACTATAGACTCCTCCAGTTTTATCTTTCACAAGGAATGATATTAAAAAAAGTTCATAGTGTCATAAGATTTAAACAAGCAGCATTCATGAAGACTTTCATCGAGGAGAACATTCGTTGTCGAAACATTGCAAAAAGAGAAGGTAACCTTTTAAAAGACAATAATTATAAACTTTTAAACAATTCAGTCTTTGGGAAGACAATGGAGAATGTTGATAAATATACTCATATTGAACTCCTAACAAATACCCCGAAAGATATAGCCCGTTATAATCGTATGCTAGGAAAGCCTACATTTAAAAACGCACAAGTATTTTCTGAAAGTCTTACTGCAGTAGAACTAAAGAATTATGAGAAAACATATAATAAACCAATATTTATTGGCTTTGCAATTTTAGAACTTTCAAAATTACAAATGTATGAAACATATTATAACATCTTACAACCTATATATGGATCGAATATAGCAATGCATGCAATGGATACAGATTCAATGTTTTTAACAATAAGAACTCACGATTTACAAAGTGATATCTCTGAAAATCCTATACTTTCAAATTTAATAAATTCATCTGGAGAATTATTTTCGTTTAAAGATGAAAAACCTTTTACTCCTATAGAAAATGGAATATTTATTCGTGCTAAACAATATTCATATGAAACATTTACAAATCCTAAATTTGAAGAACATACATTTATATTTAAAACCCCAGAAACAGAAGAAAGCATTACACATAGATATCCTATATTCCCTAAAGGACCTGACGGACAGGGAGAAAAACCTGTAAAGGATAACAGATGTAAAGGAATTCAGAGATGTGTAGCAAAGAATCTTTCTCATCAAGATTATATAGATACATTGAATCCAAATCATAAAGATAAAATTGATGAAATACATCAACTTAAAAGTGAAAAGCATGATATTTACTTGATAGAATCCCAAAAAGTATCATTATCAAATTATGATGACAAAAGATTCATACTAAGTGATTTAAAGACAACTCTTCCTATAGGAAATAATTTAATACCGATAATAAAAAATCTTGATAGATTGAATCAGTTATATGGTACAAAGATTACTGATCTTGATATTTATAATGTTGAAATCATTTATCCTGAGAGAATTGAGAAACCTTTATATTCTCAAGTTTTTAATCCTATATGTTTAGAACTTAAATATTTTAATACTGATCCTGAATATATAAAAGGTCTAAGTGATAAAGAATTTAAAGATCATAAAGAGGTTCTAAAAACTAATTTCGAAAAGTTAACATCAGATTCTATCAAATGATTTTTTTCTTTTAAAAATGTCAACAATTAATTTAAGAGTGACAACATCAACCTTTTGAAGGGCAATAAATTTTTTTATGTATGATTCTTTAGCCACTTCTCTCGTTTAATTTTTTTAGAATATTCATTACTTATAACATTAGCACTTTTTAATCTTATAACCTCATTTTTAATATCTTGTATTATTTGATTTGATTTCATTATTTCTTCGTCTGTTAGGATTCCATCTTCCAAAGCTTTTAATTGAAATAAAAATAATTTAGAGATTCCTAATTCTATTGATAAACAAACTTCTCTATATAAACTTTTCTTTTTAGAAGTATAAGATAATGAAACTATTTCAGTTAAGAAACCATCAGCTACAGAAATACTTCCAAGTATTACAGGTGCAAGAGTAACAACTGGTAAAGTTATGGGTAAAATAACTGTTAATATTGCAGATGCAAATCCTAAAGAATAACCTATAACTTTTAAAACTGTATTCCCTTTATTCCATCTATTTTTAATTTTTTATAATGCTTTAATAAATCTTGTAAATGTAAGGTTTCTGATTTAAATTCTTTTACTCTCATAATTTCAAGTTCTGTGGGAGCCGAGGCTTTGGAAGAATAATATCTTGATGATAATTCTGGATATATTTTTTCTTCTCTTACTTCCATTTTAATAATTAAAAAAATAAGACTTTATTCTTCTGAGCACCATCTGGTACCAATACTCGGATATCAAAAGAAACTCTTGTTGAGAGGATATCTTTATACAATTCTCTCAATGCTTTACGAACTTCATCAACATCAACCTTTTTTTCATAAAATATTAAATCTATATATTGTACAAGTGTGCTTTTAAAAATAATATTCTTACTTTTAACTTTATGTAGTCCATGTGAATGAGTATTAACATACCAATCTCCGTGTGGTAAATCATAACTAGTCATTATAACATCACCCTTTTCAAGCTTACTATTATAATCACATTTCACAAACCATTTCATTCTTTCATTATCATCATCAAACAAAAAGAAATAAGGATCAATAATCTTTACAACCATAAAAACACCCCATTCTTTACTGTTTGTTGTTATTAAACTTGGTTCTATAAAATGTTTATATGTATGGGGTAATAATGTTTTATTCTGTTCTAATTCAGCAGCTCTTTTTCTAATACTATGTGTGGTGTTAATGTGTGTTCCATGAGACTCTAAATTTGAAATTCTTTTATTAAATGATGTAATCATCTCATTTATTATATTATATATTGTATTAAATTTAGTATTCATAATTTGTTTATCTTTAGAATTTAATATGCTAGTATTTAACTTTACAACTTGTTCAGTTAACAGACTTTGTAACTTGTCAAATTTATCATTAAATCGTTGTTCGATATTATTAAGCTTTGATTCCATTGAATCAATTTTTGTTGTTAATGAACTTTCAATTCTTGTTGTTGTTAAATCAGTATATTTTTTAACACCATCTACATATTTCTTATTAACTGCATCAGCTTCATCAGTTGGAAAAGATAATTCTTTTATCTTGTGTCCATTTAAAATTAAATCACCCTTCATTGAATCACCTCTTTCATTAATATATTTATTTTCTGTTAAAGTTAATATTTCTTCTGTATTAAACCCTGTTTTTATTGTTCCACCACCTCTATTACATGGAATATAAGAACTCATTTATTAATAATTTAAAATGAATCTTCAAACCTGTTTCAAATGTAAATACATTGAAATCTCTTCTCCATTAAAATCAATCAATTCTCCTTCTTGATTAAGAATTTTAAAATTAATATCCATTATATATTTTCTACATAAAGGTAAATAATTTGGAGGATTCATTCTTTCAACTATTTTATATCCCATAGGAACTGTGTTTGAGGGAAAGGAATATAAAACATTTGTTTGTTTACCATTATTATAAGAACCTGTTATACAATCACAATGAATATTTATTGTGTTTGTATTTATTATTTTTATAATATTTTCTGATGTTATTATTTTATCTTCTTTTATTGTTATATCCATAGGTTTAAATCCTAAAACTGTGTGAAAGAAACAATTATCTAAAAAACTAATTTTTATATTCTTCAAAGTCATTACACATTTTGAAGTTGGTATATCCATTTTAATTTTAATACCTTCATTTGTTTTTTTAGAAAGTATATCATTTAAATCTTTTATCTCATATGCCCCAGGTTCTATTGTTATAATTTCTGGTTTATGCCCATCACGAGTTTGAATAGTAAATTTATTATTATCTTTAGTTATATTAAAAATAGTATTATAAGCACAAAACCATAATAGCCCCAATTCATAATTTAAATTTTGATCTAATTTAATTGAATCTTGAAAGTTTATAGTAAAGTCTGATTCTTTTGAATTTATAGATAAAGTTCTTGAATATTTATCTGACATTATGTTTACCATTTTTTTTAAATTATCTTCCGGAGGGTTGTGAAGCTCCATTTCTTTAGTAGTAAATTCATATAGTAAAATCCTTATAGTAAAATCCTTATAGTAAAAATCCTTATAGTAGAGATTCTAGATCATTATAAATTTCTTGAATTATAGATTCAAAATCCTGCGTATGCCCCTTTCCCTCTCCCTTATTCAATCTATACAAAACATATAAACTTAAAATACCACATATTTTAGTATTCAAAGGTTGAACTTGTAAAGAGTTAAAAGTATAACCATTTGGGGAATCAATCGGAGAACCCCTCAAGAGATAATCTTCAACTTCTTTAGTAGGTTTAATCCCAAAAGAATCAAAGTAGATAGATTTCTTATATATACAAACCCAATGAGATCCTTTTTCATTTGAATTTTGATAATTGATTATTATATTCAGGGGACTCTCCAGACTTGATAATTCATCATTCATTAATATTTTAATTTTTAAATTTAAATAATTTGCATAATCTTTTAAATCAAAATTTGTTTTTGCATTTATTCCAAATGTTTTTAAAAAATCTAATATTGAAGGAAGTCATTTTGTATTTTAAACTTCGTATTTATAACTTCGTATACTTATTAAATTTATCTTTTGAAATTATTCCTTGTTTTAACAAATCTTTAGAAATCTTTAAAATATCAGAATCTAAATTATTATGTCCTGCTTTCCTTGCAGCTAATAGTTTTCTTAATTCAATAAAAAGATTGATGGGATCCAATCCCTCTCCCTCTGTAACAACATAACCCTTTTCATTTTTATTTAAATAATTCTTTAAATCTTGAATATATTTTGCTTTAGAACTAGCTCTTATTAATCTTATTAAATTTAAATATTTTTTAATTTCTTCAACATCATCTGAAGAATATCCACAAAGTAATCTATAAAAATCATCTGTAAATTCAAAGTCTAAATATTCATTATTATAAACATTTTGTGAATGAATACGTGATTTATTTTCTGAATTTGAATATAAAGTAAAGTTTTGTTTATTAATTGTTATTATTTGATATCCTTCAGTATTAGTATTAAATGTGGGTCTAATTGAAGGAGGTAAATCATCTCTAATTTTAGGATCAACTTTAAGAGGTTTTGTTTTTAAAAACATTTCTTCTTCTTCCACATTAGAAATTCTTCTGCGTTTTCTTTGATTTCTTTCAGGATGGTTTTCACTGGATTCTTTTTCTTTATCCTGCCACTCTAGTTCTTTTATTTTTTGTTTTTTATCTTCTAACTCTTTAAATTTTGCTTGCTCATTGAAATCTTCCAACTCTTTTATAGCTTTAATTGTTGGCCCCTGTTGTTGTGTTATTACCTCATTTAATATTATAGATTCAGCGTGTTGAGTTGTATCTTTTTTATTATATTTATCTTGTTCTGATTGTAATTTTTTTAAAAGTGCTAATCTTTCTTCATATACCATTTTAATGGTATTAAAAATGGTATCATTTTGGTAAAGGATCCGTTGGAAAGGGTTTCAAGTATAAACCTTTACCATTTTTAATTTTACAAAGACATCCATTCTTTAAAGATTTACATATTTTTTTAAAATCATCTTTATCTTTTGAAGATAAAGATTCAGATGATGAAATTTGATTTTTTAAAAAATCATTTAAACCACGGCCTTTATAAGGATCAAGATAGAGACCCCTTCCCTGAGACTTTTGCAGACTCCCCTCATATGGATTAAGATAGAGACCCTTTCCAACGGACACTCCCCCTTTAGCTTGATCCTTCTTCATTGAATCGATTTCAGTTTGTAGTTTTTCTTTTTCTAGGTCTGTCTTTTGAGATTCTTTAGCTTTTTGAACTGTAGTTGCAATTCCTCCAGCTATTCCAGCAGCACCTGATAGTCCGGCAATGATTGCAGGTATTAAAGCAGCTAATGGAAGAATACCTCCGGATTTGGAGGAACTCCCTATATGTTCTTTAACTTGTTCTTTTACATGTTTTCCAATAAAATATTTCTTACCATCAATTACAACTGATTTATTTTTATTTGAATTTATTAATTCTTGCAAAGATTCCTCTGTAGGGTTTTGTGTTGTCATTTTATAATAAATAAAAATGGATACTTGGAAACCAATTTTAAATAGACATAAATCTAAATTTAATAATAAAGTATTTCCTGATAATTTTAGATGCTTAATTATTGGATCTTCTGGATGTGGAAAGAATGTTCTTCTTATGAGAATGTTATTAGAAGATGGTTTTTTGGATTATAATAATTTAATCTTTTATTCTACAACCATTAACCAACCGGAATTACAACTTTTGAAATGTGGATTTGAAAATAAATTAACTAAAAAAGCTATAATTGATATTTTTAAAAATCAACATACATATCCCGAAGAGGTTTTTCATCCTTGTGATATGGTTGATTGGTACAAGGAAAAGATTTTAGAATCAGATATTAGTAATAAAAATGATTATATAGGGGATGGAATCCAGATCTTATTCTCTAATAAACCTGAAGATGTTTTACATTGTGATTTACTTCCTAAAGATAAAAAGAATCTAGTTATATTTGATGATGTTGTTAACATGAAAAATCAAGAGATTCAAAAGAGTTACTTTACACGAGGTAGACATAATAATTGTAATGTTATTTATATATCTCAAACATATTATGCTTTAGATAAAAACTCTATAAGAAATAATTCTAATTGTTTTATATTTTTTAAATTAGACAAGCGTGATAAGAATATGATTTATAATGATTTATTTTCAAATGTTGAACCTGATAAGAATATGTTTGATATGTTTGTTGATAATCATTGGAAAGAAAAATATAATTATATTTATTTGGATAGAGAAGAAGCTGAAATATGGAAAAGTTTGTTTTAGGGCTTGTCGACTTAAAAATCTGTTTTCTGTAGTTCATTATTATAAAATCTACCTAATATTTTTTCATTATTTAAATCAATGATAGCTATATGTTATTGGAGTTGTATAATGTATTTTATTTATAATAAAAATTTCATTTGTCCATTTTGCTGTGAATCCTTTTTCAAATTTATTTTTATATTTAAATATTCTTACGCGGTCACCAATTTTAAATTTTGGTTTTATAGGGGTTGTATCAACAATAACATCATTTTCAATATTTACCACTTTAACTGTTTCAGGATTCAAGGAAGCATTTAAAGGTGTTGATTTTATAGAACTATGTACATCATTATTATATTCATTTACAATCTTTTGTAACAATTCATTGTTCCATTTTTGTTTTCCAATAGCAGTAAAATATTTCCACATTTTATTTTTTAATGTTCTATTTAATCTTTCAACCACAACTGCTTTTCCTTCGTTTTCTGTTGAATATAATTTAATATCATTTTCATTTAAAAACTTTGTAAAAACTTTGTTATAAAATTCTGTTCCTTTATCACACCATAAATATTTTGGAATTCTTTGATATTCTTCAAATATATTTTCAAATGCTTCTGTAATTGAATATCCTGTTTTATTTTCTAAACACCTTGCAAAAGCAAATCTTGTATATAAATCTATTACTGTTAAAATTATTTTATATTTTTCAGGGTCTGATGATTTGGGCATAAAGACTAAATCAGCAGACCATGTTTGATCTTTTTCATGTACTTGAACTTTTAAATATTTTTTATTTTTTCTAAATTCATGGTGTAATTCGTTGGCATATTTTATTTGTGATTCTGTTGGGGTTTGTAAGGGTTTATTCTCAAAGAGTTGATTCTCAAGGGATCTTTCAACGTCTGCTTGTTCAATAATCCTTTTATTAGCAACATCTTTTGCTTTTCTAGGAAGTCCTGCTCCTATGAAAATCTTACCTTTCATTGCTAATTTAACTAGAGCTCTTTGAATCTTTTCCTTGCTTGATGGATTTTGTATATTATTTAAATCATGTATTAAATTCACATCAGCAACATGTCTATCTCTAAGATCTTCAGAGTTGTAAGCAATGTCATGTTTTAAAGCTGCTTGATCAATTCTATTTATTGGTTCTTCTCCTTGTTTAGGATTATTATTTTCATCTAATCTAATATCTAATCTTGTTCCTGGTCCAGTATAATTGTGACGGAATAAATGTCTTTCACCTGGATATTTTTCTGTAGTAAAAGGTTTTAATATTGTAGATGTTGTTTTTGAAGATTGTAGGTCGCCTCCTGTAATATCAACTCTCGTATGTTTTTTAGTTTTGAGATGACTTGCTTTGTGATGTCTTGTAACTTGACAATTACAACTTTCACATGTCCAATATTTACTCATTTTAAAAGTTTTTTTATGGGGGAATCTACTTATGAAGAATCTCCCCTAACATTTTCAATAATTGAAATCTTTCCACCATATAATTTCATTTCTATTTTCTTTTCTTCTAATATTAATGTATATACTTTAGCTTTAAAATTAGAATCCTTTGTTATATGAAGTGTAACATCAACATTATTTATGGCTAGGCGATCATCTTGGTCTGAAACATTTATACAAAATATAGAATATAAATTTTTGAAATCTTCTAAACTTAATTGCGGTTCAACTTTGAAATCATAACATGTTTCAATATAATTTAGATATGGGAATATGTTTTCATTATTTTCAATATTAAATTCCATTCTATTTATTGGATAATAAGAACTATTTAATTGAATTTGGATTGTTTTTAAATTATCATTTCCAATCTTTTGAATAAACAAGTTGTTATTTTTTTGAAATGATGGATCTGTTTCTTTGAATCCAATCAAGATATATCTTGGTCGGTATGCTAAATTTGCCACCTTTATAGAATATGTTGAACCCTCTGTCATACTAAATTCACTACAGATTCTATTTAAATAATTTACATTTATAGACTTGTTGGAATTTAATCTTTCAAGGAGTTTGATTTCAGAATGTGGATTTAATGTCCATTCAGGTATATGCAATTCAAGTGTTGATAATTTTAATTTAGCTTTTGTATCTGCAGCTCCATAGAACAATCTTTTATCACCTTCTAGTCTATTACAGATGAGTTCTATAAAAACATTATGGAGCACCCGGTTATAGTTTTGAAGGAATCCGAACAAGTGTTTTAATTCAAAATAACCTTCAAATTTTTTCAACTTATAAAGTTCAACTCTTTTATAGTAAGCATAATTTATATCTAAACCATCTTTATCTAAATCCCCTTTATTAACATCAGGAATCCAACCTGTTAATTCACCATATTCGTTTTTATAATCACAACCAGTTAAAATAAAATTTAACATTGTAGAATATACTCCTGGATGCAAAACAGTTTCAATTTCTGATGATCCTAGTTTTAATCTCATGTTGGAGAATAAATTTGGAAAGAAATTATTTTCTAGGGTTATATCTTTGTTTGCTTCAATTTCTAATTCAATTTTATAATATAATTTGGCATTACAAATATCTATTGGGTTTGATGTTTGAAGAGATTGAAAAACTATATCACCCCTACGATTTAAGTTTGCAATAGATCCTGAAGTTGGCGAGATTTTTAAAATATCATTTTTCTTGATTTCATGAGTAAATTCTTTATTATAATCAAGATTTAATTTATTTTTTTCTTGAATTTTAAGATTTATATTATTCATTTTTATAATAAAATTTTAAAAAATGACAAAAATCCGAACTCCGATAGCGCAGTGGGCTAGACTGGCACAGTGGTTCAAATGGATAGCGGTTCAAATCCTAACTACGGTTAGTTTTTTTTTAACATAAAATAATATTAAAAATTTGAAAATAATATTGAAAATGGTGTGGGTATCTTAGATTTATATTTTATTTTATTTATTTTTATTTTATTTTATTTATTTTATTTTATTTTTTTATTAATTAAAAATTTAAAAAATGACAAAAATCCGAACTCCGATAGCGCAGTGGGAATAGACTGGCACAGTGGTTCAAATGCTAGCGGTTCAAATCACGTCTGAGGTTAGTTTTTTTTTCAACATAAAATAATATTAAAAATTTGAAAATAATATTGAAAATAATTTTTGAAAATAAATATTAAAAAAATATATAGTGTGGGTATCTTAGGAAATAAATCTTGTTTATTTTATTTATTTATTAATTAATTAATTTTTAAACATAAATATGAAAAAAAAAATATTGAAACGGGTGATGGTGGCGAACCGGTAATTATCGCCACCAGTCTTTCGAACACCCCCGGATCGATTCTATAATGTGCACATTTATTTCTTGGTTGTTTTCGGACCTCTTTCGGATTCGCTTTCGAATTCATTTGTACTTTCGAGCAGCACACTTAAAACGCCGATGAAATCGACTTCGTGAGCGAGAAGCGAATAATAAGGTGTGCTGCTATTATCGAATTGATTCTGATATATAAGTCTGGCCAGCTTGTATATTGGAAGAGATTTGATAAACGAAAGAGGTTGAAATAAAAAAAAAAAAAAATGATCCGGATCAAAAAAAACTGTTGAGAGGACAGTGAAAAAAAAAAATACCACTGTCCTCTCAGAGCAGTTTTACTATTTTCATAAATTAGTCAAATAGCAACTTGCTAGTTGACATCCTCAAGTAGTGTGTTTATATCCCTAACGACCGCAAGCCGACAAACGTTTTTCATAGTTTTATCAGTATTTTTTTCCCCGTTTTATTAATATTTTTGTTGTTTTTTTAATATTTTTGTTGTTTTTTTTAAGTCTTTATTTTGAAACCAAAATGTCTTCAGAATAAAGAAATTAAAAGATATAGGTTTTTAGGGGTTTTAAGTGTTTTTTTTTACGTTTATGGGGGAAAAATAGGTATAAAACATGAAAACAGTGGGAGGCTTGTGGTCGTTAGGGATATAAACACACTACTCCAATTCATAAATGGCACCTAACGATGGACTGGATGTCTGCATCCCATAAAAACCTTGTGGGCTCTTTATTGATTTTTTTGTCATTGCGAATTTCCAAGCACTTTTTCTTTTTTTCAAACCAAAGAAAAACAAAGATAAAAAATAATTGTATACAATTAAAGAGTTGATTACAGCCTCATCTAAAATGTCAGCTAGATAAACAGAATACATTATCCAAAGCAATGATAAAAATATTTCCCATTTCTACCTCAGAAAACCTGAGGAATCAATGCCAGCTCGCATTAAAGGAGTATTCAAAAATAAATGAGGTGTGATAAAATACTGATATCTTCCAGTCTGTGACTCTTATGCGCATTACATTGTTATTATTTATTGTTTAATTAATTGATACAGACCTCAAACATCTTTATACAGGTTATCTTTCTCTGACATGTGCAATTATTACATAATGATTATAAAATGACAAAAGAAACGGTGCTAGCAATACCTAGATCAATTTTGTGTTAAGAATGTTGCACGTGTAACGAAATTTAGTTCAAGTAACAAAAAACTTCACGAATTTCTTCAATTCATATTAATTCATAAATGACAATGGTAATAGTTACATAAAAATTCAACAACAAAATCTAATAGCAACAGATATGACGCCAGACTGAGCATATAATGGTAGGGTTGATGCTGTTGATTGTAGGTTATTTATGTGATGAAATTAATTGTGTCAATTAGTTCATAAAATTTAAGATCATTGAATGACTGACATCAGAATGAGATTCAAACAATTCTAACATTTTTTTACATAAAATTTTCCCACAAAAAATTTTACATAAAAAATTTTTGTACTAGACTGTGAAATGAAAATCATTATCGGATTCACTCATCCGTGAATCCATTCAAAGAAAAATAATCAATATTTTTTTCTAACTTTTGTGTGATTTTGTTTTTGTGTATTTTATTATATCTTTTTTGGGGGTTCTTCAGATTTTTGATAAATAATTATAATTTTTTGTTTTATCAGTTTTACTATCTCTTATTTTATTAGTTAGGGTCAGATTTTGTAATATAATTTTGGCTATAGTAAACTTCTCGGGGGTACATAAATAAATAAATAAATTAATTAATAATTAAATAATAATACAATATTAATTCAATAATACACCGATCAAAACTATATATTGATAAAAAAATATCATTTACAAAAGTTTGAATAAATAAAACTCATCATTTAATTTTTAATGGAATTTTTCATTAATAAGCTGTAAAAATGCTTCATCATTATCCTAGTATACCTTTTTTCTCCGAGGTAAATAAATAAATAAAAAAATAAATAAATTTTTTATATATATATATACTTTTGATAATTTAATTATTTAATTAATTAATTAATTAATTTTTTTATGTACCCCCGAGAAGTTTACTATAGCCATAATTTTGACATGTTTTCAGATATTTTATTGATTTGAAATTTTGCATACATAGATAGGTTCGATGAAAATTCAATAATTTGATTTGAATTCATTATATATATATGAGGGCAGCGGAAAGTTTCTGAAATTTTTAAGTTGTTATTTACAAAATATTTTTTAATTGAAAATTTAAAAATGCAGAAAGTAGATGGATGTGTCCCATCCACATCACTACCCTCCTGGAGAATACCTAGGTCGACTCAGAATTTTATTTAGGTCACGAAAATATATAGTATTTATAAATAAAAATGCTTAGTTTCCATGGAAATGAGCTCCAGAGTCTCTAAATTGAAATGTAGGTCACGCCATAATATATCAACTTTTATATATTATGATAATCACACCAGTTCAGTGCTGGACTGGCCCACTTGGATACAGGGAATTTCCCGGTAGGCCTACCAGCCCAATATCCCCGTGAGTCTACTGGTCCATAAATATAGTGAAGTTTTTATATTTTTTAATGAAATTAAATTAAATTTTTACAATTGTTGCTTCTTTCTATTTCTATTTAACTCAATGGCTGATTAACGAAACAACAAAATAAACATGCAGATGTTGTGAATAGAATCGTAAATAAGATATATAGTTTTAGTATAGTTTCTAAACAAAAATTACAAATTTAAAATAATCAACAATCACTATCGTGTTCAGTCATTGTTGAATAAATATTCAAGCAAATCATCGTTACTTATACTTGTAGGAATTGTTAAAAATCCAATCAAATCCTTTACATCGTTTATAATTTCCTCAACAATAGTATGGAAATCTAAATTTTTAATACCTAGTACAACTATTTTCCACTTGAAAAAAATATTTGCACACAGTGGTTATATTTTGTATAATTCAGATCAGGGAATAATTCAAGTTCATATATACAATCTCCATCTAATAACTTTGCTAAATTATTCAAATTAATAAGTTGTTCAACTTTAGTAGCTACAGTAAGATTTTGAGCTTGGATATCTTTGATATTGTATTGTAAGTCATCCAATTCGAAAGGCTTCTTACAACTCATTATACGACATTTACCATTTTTGAAAAATATAATAGTATATTTTCCAGTTTTGTCTACATATTGTTGTGGTTTACACTTGGGGAAATTCATCATGCCGATAGTTTCCAAAGACACACGAAACATTTGATATTAAAATCTATGTTTTAAGTATAACTATTATTTCATTTAAAATATATTTAAAGGCAGCATGTTTTAATTACAATAAATTCATGATATCAGGGACAAAGCTTATATAGAACTATGTTGTTCATTGGAGACTTCTCCAAATTTCTCAAAATATTGGGGTAAAAGTCACTAAAATTCATCGTGCTATACAATTTGAACAATCATCAATATTAAAAAATTATGTAGACACTAACACAAAACTTATCACACAAAAATTATGTCAAATTAATAAACAATAGTATGTACAGTAGACTGTTGAAAATTTAAAATAACGTATAAATTTAAGACTTTGCCACTCTGCTCAAAACCAAATTTTAAAAGGACAACTAAAATTGAAGACGACTTAATATCAGTTTTGTTAGGAAAAGACCAAATAGACAAAGTTACATTGTCAGTAGTTTGTGACAATAAATTGAGAGTTGCATTGACTGGTGTAATGGATGAATTGCATGGAGTTTAGAAGATGGCAAACAAATTGATATATTATATGGACATCCAGAATCAATAACGAAATTAAGCATCAACGAAACTAACTCATTCTTTGTAAGTGTGGATTTATGTGGTTATGTAATCGTATGGAAATTAAATCTTGATCAAATGAAGTTTAATAAATTCAAATCAGTTGAAGTTTCAGAAATTATTGACTTTAAGTGGGTAGTTGATCCATTATTCAAAGATGAATTTCTATATGTTTGTGATAAAACTTGAACTGTCCAGTCATTTTCAATAAGTAATTTATCCGATGAAAATTCACCAGAAATCTAAGTTCCAACTCACGATGGCAATGATAGAGCTGAGTCGACGATGACAATTAAACATGCAATTGAAGAAGAATGTTTTTGGTGAGAAATCATTTTCTAATTTATTGAAAGAAACAATTCCAATTAAGAAAATAACTGAGACGAAACAGTTTAAAATCAAGAAAGTTGTGAAACCAGTACAAATGTATCATAACCATAAGATATATTTCTTGGTTGATGAAATTCTATATAAATTTGTAAATGCAGTAAATTGATCAATTCGGAAAATTCAAGTTTCATTGCTCATTTAACAAAAGAAAATGTTGTTGCAGTAAATAGAGTGTTAGGGAAAATCAATAAGAATCTAAGTTGCAATGAATTAATCAACAATTGAAATTCCTGTTTTCATGATGCATTTGAAGAAATAGAATATAAAGATGTGGAAAGCTGGTTCGAAAATATTTCAATACAGGGATATAAAATTAATGAGAAAGATCTCATATCACCAATTTGGAGAGTAGATAGTGCTCGAATTTCTCTGGGATTTTAATAAATGTTTAGTTTTTAATGTCTTTTAATATGATATTTTTATAGCAGAATTGGTTTCTACGTATAGATGAAAAATTTTTATTTTTTAAAAGTTGGAAATGTGTGTGTATGTAAAAGTAGGCTGTTATAAGTGTAAACTTAAAAGAAATAATGATGTTATTTAGTAGAGATTTAGATTCTATCTATATATTTTTTGAAAATATCTTTAGCTGTTTAAAATGATGTGTAAATACAAAAATGATGTACTAAAAATGATATTTCAAAATTTTGATTACGTCATAGTCTCATGAAATAGGGAATTTAATTTCAAGCAATATTGTCTTTGAAATTCTTATAAAAAATTAAAATTGATGACGTAATCAACGATTTAAGCAAATTTTTAATTATGTTGGGTTATTGGGTTGGTGATAATATTTGTAAAGTTAAAATCTTTACTATGACTCAAAGCGTGTCTTTGACTGACCAACAAATAACACTTGACAACAGAAATTTTTATTGACAATAACAAGTAATTTTCATTTTACACTGACAATCAATTCAAAACTCTGCTCGAAGACTATACAATGCTTATTACAACACTCAGTGAGGAATAGCACTCGTGTACAACACCGGATTGAAAGATCACTAACTACTGCTTGGTTTATCGAATGAGACTTTGAGTTGGTTGTTTTTTTTGACCTTCGACAACTTTATTCAAATATTCAAATAACTTCTTTCGTTTATTTCTCAACTAATTCTCCAACAATTATTCTTTGGTAATTATTCTTTACCAATTATTCTTCAACAAATCGTTCTTTGACAAGGTGTCAAGATATTCCTTTTCCCTCTTGTTCTGTTTTTGGAATTTGAAATTACTTTTCTCCTTTATACTAATTAATTAGTAATGACCTTTGTTTTGCTTTCCTATTTGTTTTCTTTTCTTTGGTTTCTTTTTCTCATTTTCCCTTTCATTTTACTTTGGTTTCATTCTCCGAGTTCCCCTAAATCTTTCCGTTTGTCATGACGATATTCCCACAAGTAATTTTATTTATTTATTCATAAATTTGTTATTTAGATATCCTCAACAATTATTACATAATCAACAATTCAAACAAAATTTTAAAAATTTTAAAAGGGGGTTGTTCATAAAAAAAATTATAGGGATGAGGGGTTTATTGACAAAAAATATGTAAGAGTCAAGGATTCCTATAGGATCTGCAGTGCACATATTTACCTACTTATATGTACAGATTACCCATTATCATATATTATATTGGTTTATAATTGACGTTTAAATAATTAACATGGTTAGTGATAGTGTCACTTTTTATTACTTACGATGTAATCTTTCTATTTATATCTGATCTGTTTTCATTTCGTTTATCATCATCTATTTTTCGACAATAGATCTATGTTGTCTATTTAACACGGATATTCGGAACTGAATTTTTTAAATATCGCTAATTATAGGAAATATGAAGAAAATGTCTAAGATTTTATATATGAAATTTGTAAAAAGCATGTGAATTTTTTGTAATATTACAGTTGAAATTGAAAGATAAGATTAGAAAAACTATGAAGTAATTTCATATTTGTAAGCAAATGCAACCAAACGAAAACTAATTAATATTGTGACCAATATCAGCACTTGATAAAATATGTACTGAAACATTGTGTTAAATGGAAAACATTGATCCAATAGTCAATACTAAATGAAAATAAATGTAAATGATTTTTTCAAATTTCACCACTGATTTCTTTTCAATTGACATTGTATTTATTAAAAAGCTTGACTATGAATCGCTAAATATATAAAAAACATCGATATTTTTACTGATTCATACTGATTCATTACTGATTTTACTTAAATGATATTAATAATAATATTTTCGTTATTTTCTTTTCCCAAAAAACATCTGTTTACTTTCTTTGATCAGTTGGTGAGTCAAATTAAAAAAATAATTTATTCTCTGAAATAATTTTAAGTTTGTCTAAACGTGAGACATGAATTTAATTGAAGGAAATATTGAAAATCAATATATTTTGTTAGGAAAAACAAATGAAATTTTTATTTCCCTGAATTTTTAATGTTTTCAACAAGTGGAAATACTATTTTCTCTCTTTTTAGTTTTCTTTAAAAAGATTTTATATTGGGTTTATAATAATAAGTTTTGTTCGAAACCAAAAAGTGCTAAAGAATAAAAACGGAATAAAAAGATGAAAAAGTGATGACAAAAGATACTAAGAAACAATATAAATTTACTAATTAATTAATGAAAAATAAGTTAAAACACCAATCCAATATATATATTTCGACAGACTTACTGTCATCATCATATAGATTTGAAATTCAAACGATATCAATTTAAATGGCTTTTTTTACAAACTAATTCATTAACTTTTTTAAATTATATTTTGCTAAAAATCATAAAATTCTGTTTTCTCAATTGAAATTTTAAAACTTTCGAAACTTATAAAAGTTGAAATCAAACAACATCTTAAAATTTCTTTCTCAAAATGGTGTTTACTAATATTAATCAATTCATTCAATCGATAGTGATCAAGAACTTGAGAACTGAGATGACGGGCATCCATGACATAAATATTCATAACCTAGATCAGAACACGATCTAAGTAGGACTTTAAATCCGCTAACAAACACAAAGTTAAAAAAGGAATTAGAAACCACTTTACAAGCATTGAATACACAACTTCTGGTTCAAAGTCTTTACGCAAACTGTACAACACTCCAAATACAAAAATGTAAGCCTAAATATAAAATTGTGTTTGTTGATATAAACCAATTCCTTTAAATCGACAATTATCAAGAACTTGGGGACGGAGATGACGGGCAGTCATTCCAACGTATGTGACATTGCACCTATGCCATATATATTCATAACAAAAATCTGAAAAAATCTAAGCAAGTATTGAAATAGACCAACTTCAAAATGTATATCACACATAACCAACTCAATCATTGATAGTTTTTCTTTCTTTGATTTCCTACATCTCATCACCAATTTCACAGTGCTTTTATTGAGTATTGGAGAAAGCATAGTATAACTTTCAAATTGATTATAACAGTCACTAAATAATGATTTGATTAAGGTTTGATTTAATTTGGAGATCTTTGAGTTTTTATTTTATCGGGGAACACGGGGAGTCAGATATTAATCAGTTAATTTCTTAATAAAATTTAATATTTATGTCAGCTGAAGTCCTATTTGGGTCTGAAAAATCGATTTTTGTGAATTTTAGACAGCTTAGAAAAAAGATTGGTCTAGGAAAACATTTCCGATGCTATGAACTAACATAAAATGTGTGAGGAAATATGTTAAGACAATTTATTAGTAAATTTGCTAATAATAAAATAAATTCAAATTTTTACTATCACCATAATTTATTTACATTTTTCCTTTTTAACCCTTTCACAACGAATGACGAGTCTTTCAAGTCGCGTCTACCGTTCCTTTCCATTAGGTTATGATGTTGTGGGGTGTATTGGAATAAAATAATATCGTTTACTACAAACATATTTTAAATATATAAAAATTTATTATGCGCTAGATAATTTTTTTTATTATGACGCTTGAATTAAAAAGGGATAAAACTATCTCAAAATTACAAAATCCAGTTTATACATTTATAATTTTTAAAAATAATTAATAAAAATAAAATTTTTATGTCAATATTAAGTGTTCAGAGAAGTCTGTGATATCAAAGATAGAAGAGGCAATAATAATAAAGTAAGTTCAAAAGAAAAAAGACGTATGATATATGATATCATGGAAATTCTCCGAAATATAAAGAAAAATATTTGTGATACAAGGGACATGGGAAAAGAATTTATGCCTTAACTGTTATTAATGTTCGTATCTATAAGAGAGAATTGATTTAACACGAAATACTGATGTTTGTCTTTAGTAAGAATTGTTGAGGATACCTAAATAATAATTTATAAATAAATAAATAAAATTACCTGGGGAAAAATCGTCATGACAAACGGGACGATCTATGGGAACTCAGAAAAGAAAGCGGAAGCAAAAAGAAATGAGAAATGAGGAAGAGGAGAGGAACAAAAGAAATCAAACATGAAAATAAAAACCAAGGTCAGTACTAATTAATTAGTACAAAAAGGAAAAGGAATTTTGAAATCAGGAAAAGAGGAAAACAACAATATTCTTATCTCGACAGCTTGTCAGTGATAGCAGAATTGCTGGGAAAAGGCGGTTAAACAGAAAAAGAAAAAGGGAAAATAACTTGACAGCCGTCAGAGATAAAAATGGAACAGTCGGGAAAGGCAGGGGAAAGAAAGTGGAAAACATTTGATTATCTTGAGTACCACAATATAAGCAAGCTATATAAAGAGACAAAAAGAGAGACAAAAATTAGAGACAAAGAGTGATGCAAATTGAGATGAAACGTGAGAGACAAATTGAAGCAAAAGTGAGACAAGAATAGAGAGAAAATTGGATAGAGTCGAACAAACGTTATTGAAAATCGATTTGTGAAGAATAAATTTTAAGAAAATAATCGTGAAGAATAATTGTTGGAGAAGTTTTGAATAAAAGAATTAGTTGAGAAATAAAACGAAAAGAAGTTATTTGAGTATTTGAATAAACTTGTGAAGAAGGTCAAAGAAAACAACCAGCTCAAAGTCCCAGTTGATAAACCAATCAGTAATTTGTGATCTTTTAATCCGGTGTTATACGCAAGTGCTATTCCTCACCGAGTTTTGTAATGAGCATCGTATAGTCACCAAGCAGGGTGTTGAATTGACTGTCAGTGTAAAGAGAAAGTTTATTTGTGATTATCAATAAAGATTTCTGTTGTCAAGTGTTATTTGTGGATCGTAAAGAGACACGTTTGGAGTCAGAGTAACATTTAAAATATCACCAACTCAATAACCCAACAGAGGCTCATAGTTTAGAACTTGGTATAAATAATTTTATCATAAAGGCGAGGAACCAGTAATTTGATGCTATTACTAACGCCCAGATTGCCAAAATATCTGACGTGCGATGACTTACTTAAATTTTTTTAATTATCTGAATTGACTAATAATTTATATCACTGACGCATCCTTAAATACGTTTAAAGAATCTTAGATTTAATATGGTTATTGGTTATATGGATTAGAAAGATTTTCCATTATGATTCATGAGTGTATGTTTATTATTTTACACAGATTTTTTACCTACATGTTTTATTTGTCACCATAAAGATTGAAGGCGCTAATTAAAACTCTTTTTCCCACGTATGTATTGTCTAAGGTTGCCATGTTTTCACCAAGAGAAACCAGGACGTCTGGCAAGCCAAACGTTTTGTCATTTTAAATTAGGGTAACTGTATAAAAAATTAAAATAATAAACCAAGTATAAATATAAAAATCAATAAACTCACATATTTTAAAATAATTTAATAGCTTTAAATATTGTAAATAAAAAAGTAACTTTCCCACGACGGCCACAGATTAAATTAAACAAAAACAAAACTTAACCATCTGTCATTCATTACAAAAACAAACTAACCAACAGTAAAAGTTTCATAAAAAAATTCATCGAACAAAAAAGCTAATTCGAAAAATAGAAAAAGTGTAATAAATAAACGAAACTTTGGAGGCAGTTGTCCTCCAAAATTTTTAATTTTGTTTTCAATATTGCAATGCAAAAAAACAGGGATTATTGAGCGTCCCGAAGTAGTGGGGATATATCCCTAACGACCACAAGCCTCCCACTGTTTTCATGTTTTATGCCCATTTTACCCCAAAAAACGTATAAAAAAACACTAAAAACCCTTAAAAACGCATATTTTTTATTTTGCTTTATTTTGCAAGATTTAAAAAATATGGATTTAAGGCTATAAAACGGAGGAAAATGCTGATAAAGCTATGAAAAACGTTTGTCGGCTTGCGGTCGTTAGGGATATATCCCCACTACTTGGAAGAACTAACTACTGCTGAATGCAATCCTGCTGAATGCAATCCTGCTGAATGCAATCCTGCTGAATGCAATCCTGCTGAATGCAATCCTGGTGATTGCAATCCTGCCGTCTTGCAGTTGTTGTCTTGGTAATAAAAAAATAAAAATAGAAAAATAGAAAACATAGGATCCAATAAAAAAATTTATTCTAAAAATGAACTGTAATATTTGCAATAAAGTTTTTAAAAATAAAACAGGATTAATTTCCCACTGTAAGTCGAAGGCTCACTTACTAAAAGAAAATAATCTTAATGACACAAATTCAAAACTCTGTCCTAAATGTAAAGGAAGATATCTACATTCAGGATATAATAAACATTTTGAAAATTGTATCGGGAGACTTAGAGAAGTATTTACATGCCCTCATTGCAACTTTTCAACAAAAATAAATTTTTACTATTTAAAACATTTAAAAGAACATATAAAAGAAAGAAACTCCGACGATGAGGAATGTCATTCAGAAGGAGAACCTGATCATGTTGAAAGAGAAAAATATAACTGGGATAATTTTAATCATATAGATGAATTTCAATTAAAAATTAATGGACCTGCAACCCCTGGAGAATATATAAAGAGAAATAAAAAAAATATAAAAGATTCTTTCTGTGAAGCTTTAAAAAATTATAAACCAACAAGGTATAATGTTATAAAATATAATATCACAATAAAAGCAAAATATTGGAGAGGACCAGAAGGACCGCAAGGCCAAGAAGACACAATTCCTTTAGATGTTGAAATCGTAATACCTTTTAAATATTTATTTTCAACTAGAGGATTTAATAAAAGCATCAAAGAAATAATTCAAGCAGTAGAAGCAAAACAAGAAGAGATTGAAAATGAATTAGGAGATTCAAACTTAGTATTCAACTCTTTCCAATTTTTAGTGATTGATTATTGGAGGGGATTACCACCTAATCCTAAATCCTATATTCCTACACCCTTTAAATCTAAAAATGTTATAAATGTGCAGAATAAGGATAACAAATGTTTCATGTGGTCAATACTTGCACATTTACATCCTCAAGCTGAAAACCCTCAAAGAGTTTCAAAATACAAACAATATGAAAATGAATTAATATTCCCGAAGGGACCGGAAGGACCGGAAGGCTAAGGAGGCCAAGAAGGATTCATGCATCCAATGAAACTAGAAGACATTCCAGAATTTGAAAAACTAAATAATCTTAAACTTAATATTTATGAACATGTTAAAGGATGGGGACGTGGAAGCAGAGATATTATTCCAATTTATATTTCTGATTATGAAGTACAAGGTAACGGAGTACATGAAAGCGATAGGGAGATATATCTTTTAATCTTGGAAGACCAAAATAATCAACATTATATTTTAATAAAAAACTTTCAAGCCTTTACATTACCAGAGAATCCAACTAGTGGAGGAGGAACGTGTAAAAGATGTCTTCATTATTCAACAACTAAAAACTCTATGATTAAGCATGCAAGATTTTGTGAAAAGGATTCACCAGCTTTAATTAGAATGCCTACAGATCCCAGGATGTATTTTAAAAACTTTTCAAATTTATTACAAACATTAGGAGTAATTTACGGAGACTTTGAATCTATAAATCGTAAACAAGATCTAGTCAACCAATATTTAAAAATAATAGAAAAATATAAACTCATGGATTCATGGAAAGCCTCTAAACAGAAGGAGAAACCAACAAGGTTGAAGGCCTTTCTAAGAAAAAATAATAAACCTAATAGTGTTAAAAAAACTAAACAATTACCATCTGCTTATAAATTATTATTTAAAAGTAATTATCCTGAACTCATAGAATCTAGAGAATATGAATTTCAAGGAACTTCAGAAGATGTCTTGGATCATTTTACTACAAATATAAATGATCTAGAACATGAAATATTTAAAGCATTAAAAACAAAGTATCCTCAAAATATTTCAGATCAACAATTAGAAGAATATAAAAATACTTTCAACTGCTGGATGTGTAAACAAGAGATCAATACAGATGATAAGGTTATAGATCACGATCATTTAAAAAGTGAAAATAATTATCGAGGAGCAGCCCATAGAAATTGTAATCTTAATTGTCATACTCCTAAATTTGTACCAGTTATATTTCATAATCTTTTTGGTTATGACGTACATCTATTTATAAAGCATCTAGCAACAAATGCCAAAAACTCTTTCAAGGTTATAGGACTTACAAAGGAAAAATATAAATCAGTTGAATATGGAAAATTAAAATTTATAGATTCCTTAAACTTCCTACAAATGTCTTTAGATGGCATAGCAAAAACATTGAAGCCAGAAGATTTTAAAATCACTCGAGAGTTCTTGGAAAAAAATAATATACCAGCAGAAGAATACTCGACTTGTTTAGCAAAAGGAATATATCCCTATGACTATGTTGATTCATTTGAAAAATATAAGGAAACAAAATTACCAGAGAAAGAAGATTTCTATTCACTACTTTCAAAATCTGGGATTACAGATCAAGAATATTCCCGAGCAAATAAAATGTTTCATCTTTTCAACTGTAAAACTTTAGGAGAATATACAAGTATGTACTTATCCCTAGATGTTTATATTCTAGCAGATTGCTTTGAAGAATTTACAAAATCTTTTGTTCTTAAACCTTATAATTATTATAACAGCTCCTTCTTTAGCTTGGGATACTATGTTTTATACCATTTGGACTTCAGATCTTCCAGAATCTGATAAAATTATAGATCTTTTAACCGACCAAGACATGTTTAATTTAATTAAAACAAACATTAGAGGAGGAGTATCCTCAGTAATGGGGAATAGAGAAATAAAAGCTAGAAATGCAATAACTACTAGCCGAAAAATATCTAAACACCCTGATCCATATATAAAACTTAACAATGAGGAACTAAAAGAAGTATTAGAAGGAATGAAAAATCCTCTATTTATACTTTATATAGATGCAACAGCTTTATATTCAGGAATTATGACTCAGTATTTACCAATGAGTGACTTTCGTGAGATATACTCCTCAGACCTCGTGCACTCTGTACGCAGTTCCTTATTGGATTCCTCAGAAGAATGCCCCTCTGAAGAAGAATATTTAAAGACTCTTATGAATGAAATACGTTCAACTCCTAAAGATTCTCCAATAGGATACTTTGTAGAATGTGACCTCGACTACCCAGATGATATAAAAACAGGAACAAGACATTTCCCTTTAGCTCCTATAAGAAGAAAGATTAATGTCCAAGAACTTTCATCCTGGCAAATCTCACAAGATAAACCTCCAACAATGAAACTTCTTTGTGATCAAACAGATCGAACTTATTATCTTTGTCACTATAGACTCCTACAGTTTTATCTTTCACAAGGAATGAAATTAAAAAAAGTTCATACTGTTATAAGATTTAAACAAGCAGCATTCATGAAGCCCTTTATAGAGGAGAACATCCGTTGTAGAAACATTGCAAAAAGAGAAGGTAACCTTTTAAAAGACAATAATTATAAACTTTTAAACAATTCAGTCTTTGGCAAGACAATGGAGAATGTGGACAAGTATACTAATATTGAACTCTTGACAAATAGTGAAAAAGATATAGCCCGTTATAATCGTATGCTAGGAAAGCCTACATTTAAAAACGCACAAGTATTTTCTGAAAGTCTTACTGCAATAGAACTACAGAATTTTGAGAAAACATATAATAAACCAATATTTATAGGCTTTGCAATTTTAGAACTTTCAAAATTACAAATGTATGAGACATATTATAACATCTTACAACCTATATATGGTCCTAATATAGCAATGCATGCAATGGATACAGATTCAATGTTTTTAACAATAAGAACTGAGGACCTTGAAAGTGACATCTCTGAGAATCCTATACTTTCAAATTTAATAAATTCATCTGGAGAATTATTTTCGTTTAAAGATGAAAAACCTTTTACTCCTATAGAAAATGGAATATTTATTCGTGCTAAACAATATTCATATGAAACATTTACAAAACCTAAATTTGAAGAACATACATTTATATTTAAAACCCCAGATACAGAAGAAAGCATTACACATAGATATCCTATATTCCCTGAGGGTCAAGCCGAGAAACCTGTAAAGGATAACAGATGTAAAGGAATTCAGAGATGTGTAGCCAGGAAACTTTCTCATCAAGATTATAAAGACACATTGAATCCAGGTCATAAAGATAAAATCGATGAAGTACATCAACTTAAAAGTGAAAAGCATGATATTTACTTGATAGAATTATATATTGTATTAAATTTAGTATTCATAATTTGTTTATCTTTAGAATTTAATATGCTAGTATTTAACTTTACAACTTGTTCAGTTAACAGACTTTGTAACTTGTCAAATTTATCATTAAATCGTTGTTCGATATTATTAAGCTTTGATTCCATTGAATCAATTTTTGTTGTTAATGAACTTTCAATTCTTGTTGTTGTTAAATCAGTATATTTTTTAACACCATCTACATATTTCTTATTAACTGCATCAGCTTCATCAGTTGGAAAAGATAATTCTTTTATCTTGTGTCCATTTAAAATTAAATCACCCTTCATTGAATCACCTCTTTCATTAATATATTTATTTTCTGTTAAAGTTAATATTTCTTCTGTATTAAACCCTGTTTTTATTGTTCCACCACCTCTATTACATGGAATATAAGAACTCATTTATTAATAATTTAAAATGAATCTTCAAACCTGTTTCAAATGTAAATACATTGAAATCTCTTCTCCATTAAAATCAATCAATTCTCCTTCTTGATTAAGAATTTTAAAATTAATATCCATTATATATTTTCTACATAAAGGTAAATAATTTGGAGGATTCATTCTTTCAACTATTTTATATCCCATAGGAACTGTGTTTGAGGGAAAGGAATATAAAACATTTGTTTGTTTACCATTATTATAAGAACCAGTTATACAATCGCAATGAATATTTATTGTGTTTGTATTTATTATTTTTATAATATTTTCTGATGTTATAATAGATTCTTTCTCAACTTTAGGTATGTTATAATGACTCTGTGTAAATCCTAAAATTGTTCTAAAGAAACTATTATTTTGAAACCTAATTCCTATATTCTTTAAAGTCATTATACATTTTGAAGTTGGTAAATCTATTTTAATTTCTTTTATCTCATAAGCTCCGGGTTCGATTGTTATTATAATCTTATCTGTAGATTTTGGGCTTATATAATAAAATATGTTATTATCTTTAGTTATATTAAAAATAGTATTATAAGCACAAAACCATAATAGTCCTAATTCATAATTTAAATTTTGATCTAATTTAATTGAATCTTGAAAGTTTATAGTAAAGTCTGATTCTTTTGAATTTATAGATAAAGTTCTTGAATATTTATCTGACATTATGTTTACCATTTTTTTTAAATTATCTTCCGGAAGGTTGCGAAGCTCCATTTTCATAGTATAGATTTTAAATCATTATAAATTTCTTGGATTAAGGAAGTGAAACCTTCTCCTTTGGATTTATTCAATCTATACAAAACATATAAGCTTAAAATACCACATATTTTAGTATTATTAGGTTGAACTTGTAAAGAATTAAAAGTGTAGTCCGAGAGATAGTCTTCAACTTCTTTAGTGGGTTTAATCCCAAAAGAATCAAAGTATATAGATTTATTATATATACAAACCCAATGAGATCCTTTTTCATTTGAATTTTGATAATTTATAATGATATTCTTTGGAGTGTCTTCTTTCAGACTCGACAATTCATCATTCATTAATATTTTTATTTTTAAATTTAAATAATCTGCATAATCTTTTAAATCAAAATTTGTTTTTGTATTTATTCCAAATGTTTTTAAAAAATCTAATATTGAAGGAGTCATTTTATATTTTATAACTTCGTATTTATAACTTCGTATACTTATTAAATTTATCTTTTGAAATTATTCCTTGTTTTAATAATTCTTTAGAAATCTTTAAAATATCAGAATCTAAATTATTATGTCCTGCTTTTTTAGCTGCTAATAGTTTTCTTAATTCAATAAAAAGATTGATTGGGTTTATCTCCTTACCCTTTCCCTGGCCCTGACCCTGGCCCTCTCCTTCTGTGACAATATAACCCCTTTCATTTTTATTTAAATATTTCTTTAAATCTTGAATATGTTTTGCTTTAGCATTACCATGTACTAATTCTATTAAATTTAAATATTTTTTAATTTCTAGAAGATCAACATTCTCTGAGGGATATCCACAAACTAATCCATAAAAATCATCTGTAAATTCAAAATCTAGGTGTTTAGTATTATAAACATTTTGTGAATGAATACGTGATTTATTTTCTGAATTTAAATATAACAGAAAGTCATGTTTATTAATTGTTATTATTTGATATCCTTCAACATTAATATTAAATGTAGGTTTAATTATTTTACTTAAACTCACATTAATTTTAGGATCAAGTATAAGAGGTTTTATTGTTAAATCTTCCAACCATGGTAATTCTTTTAAATCTTGTTTATCTTCCAACTCTTTAAATTTTAAAACTTCTAACTCTTTTATGGCTTTAATTGTTGGTCCTTGTTGTTGTTGGATTACCTCATTTAATATTATAGATTCAGCGTGTTGAATTGTATCTTTTTTATTATATTTATCTTGTTCTGATTGTAATTTTTTTAAAAATGGTATTAAAATGGTATCATTTTGGTAAAGGATCCGTTGGAAAGGGTTTCAAGTATAAACCTTTACCATTTTTAATTTTACAAAGACATCCATTTTTTAAAGATTTACATATTTTTTTTAAATCATCTTTATCTTTTGAAGATAAAGATTCAGATGTAGAAATTTGATTTTTTAAAAAATCATTTAAACCACGACCTTTATAAGGATCAAGATAAAGACCTTTCCCTCCCTTCATTTTCTCGATTTCAGTTTGTAGTTTTTCTTTTTCTAGGTCTGTCTTTTGAGATTCTTTAGCTTTTTGAACTGTAGTTGCAATTCCTCCAGCTATTCCAGCAGCACCTGATAGTCCGGCAATGATTGCAGGTA
Organism: Schmidtea polychroa; assembly: GCA_959609185.1. NCBI lineage: Eukaryota > Metazoa > Platyhelminthes > Tricladida > Dugesiidae > Schmidtea > Schmidtea polychroa. The sequence goes on along the minus strand of CAUHTR010000401.1, from coordinate 10,310 downwards.
TTAAAGCCGCCAGAGGAAGAATCCCTCCTTACTTTAGTTTTTCTTTAACTTGTTCTTTTACATGTTTTCCAATAAAATATTTTTTACCAGAGATTACTACTGATTTATTTTTATTTGAATTTATTAATTCTTGCAAAGATTCCTCTGTAGGGTTTTGTGTTGTCATTTTATAATAAATAAAAATGGATACTTGGAAACCAATTTTAAATAGACATAAATCTAAATTTAATAATAAAGTATTTCCTGATAATTTTAGATGCTTAATTATTGGATCTTCTGGATGTGGAAAGAATGTTCTTCTTATGAGAATGTTATTAGAAGATGGTTTTTTGGATTATAATAATTTAATCTTTTATTCTACAACCATTAACCAACCGGAATTACAACTTTTGAAATGTGGATTTGAAAATAAATTAACTAAAAAAGCTATAATTGATATTTTTAAAAATCAACATACATATCCCGAAGAGGTTTTTCATCCTTGTGATATGGTTGATTGGTACAAGGAAAAGATTTTAGAATCAGATATTAGTAATAAAAGTGATTATATAGGGGATGGAATCCAGATCTTATTCTCTAATAAACCTGAAGATGTTTTACATTGTGATTTACTTCCTAAAGATAAAAAGAATCTAGTTATATTTGATGATGTTGTTAATATGAAAAATCAAGAGATTCAAAAGAGTTACTTTACACGAGGTCGACATAATAATTGTAATGTTATTTATATATCTCAAACATATTATGCTTTAGATAAAAACTCTATAAGAAATAATTCTAATTGTTTTATATTTTTTAAATTAGACAAGCGTGATAAGAATATGATTTATAATGATTTATTTTCAAATGTTGAACCTGATAAGAATATGTTTGATATGTTTGTTGATAATCATTGGAAAGAAAAATATAATTATATTTATTTGGATAGAGAAGAAGCTGAAATATGGAAAAGTTTGTTTTAGGGCTTGTCGACTTAAAAATCTGTTTTCTGTAGTTCATTATTATAAAATCTACCTAATATTTTTTCATTATTTAAATCAATGATGCTATATGTTATTGGAGTTGTATAATGTATTTTATTTATAATAAAAATTTCATTTGTCCATTTTGCTGTGAATCCTTTTTCAAATTTATTTTTATATTTAAATATTCTTACTCGGTCACCAATTTTAAACTTTGGTTTTATAGGGGTTGTATCAACAATAACATCATTTTCAATATTTACCACTTTAATGGTTTCAGGCTTCATGGAAGCATTTAAAGGTGTTGATTTTATAGAACTATGTACATCATTATTATATTCATTTACAATCTTTTGTAACAATTCATTGTTCCATTTTTGTTTTCCAATAGCAGTAAAATATTTCCACATTTTATTTTTTAATGTTCTATTTAATCTTTCAACCACAACTGCTTTTCCTTCGTTTTCTGTTGAATATAATTTAATATCATTTTCATTTAAAAACTTTGTAAAAACTTTGTTATAAAATTCTGTTCCTTTATCACACCATAAATATTTTGGAATTCTTTGATATTCTTCAAATATATTTTCAAATGCTTCTGTAATAGAATATCCTGTTTTATTTTCTAAACACCTTGCAAAAGCAAATCTTGTATATAAATCTATTACTGTTAAAATTATTTTATATTTATCAGGGTCTGATGATTTGCGCATAAAGACTAAATCAGCAGACCATGTTTGATCTTTTTCATGTACTTGAACTTTTAAATATTTTTTATTTTTTCTAAATTCATGGTGTAATTCGTTGCATATTTTATTTGTGATTCTGTTGGGGTTTGTAAGGGTTTATTCTCAAAGAGTTGATTCTCAAGGGATCTTTCAACGTCTGCTTGTTCAATAATCCTTTTATTAGCAACATCTTTTGCTTTTCTAGGAAGTCCTGCTCCTATGAAAATCTTACCTTTCATTGCTAATTTAACTAGAGCTCTTTGAATCTTTTCCTTGCTTGATGGATTTTGTATATTATTTAAATCATGTATTAAATTCACATCAGCAACATGTCTATCTCTAAGATCTTCAGAGTTGTAAGCAATGTCATGTTTTAAAGCTGCTTGATCAATTCTATTTATTGGTTCTTCTCCTTGTTTAGGATTATTATTTTCATCTAATCTAATATCTAATCTTGTTCCTGGCCCAGTATAATTTTGACGGAATAAATGTCTTTCACCTGGATATTTTTCTGTAGTAAAAGGTTTTAATATTGAAGATGTTGTTTTTGAAGATTGTAGGTCGCCTCCTGTAATATCAACTCTCGTATGTTTTTTAGTTTTGAGATGACTTGCTTTGTGATGTCTTGTAACTTGACAATTACAAGTTTCGCATCTCCAATATTTACTCATTTTAAAAGTTTTTTTATGGGGGAATCTACTTATCAAGAATCTCCCCTAAGATTTTCAATAATTGAAATCTTTCCACCATATAATTTCATTTCTATTTTCTTTTCTTCTAATATTAATGTATATACTTTAGCTTTAAAATTAGAATCCTTTGTTACATGAAGTGTAACATCAACATTATTTATGGCTAGGCGATCATCTTGGTCTGAAACATTTATACAAAATATAGAATATAAATTTTTGAAATCTTCTAAACTTAATTGCGGTTCAACTTTGAAATCATAACATGTTTCAATATAATTTAGATATGGGAATATGTTTTCATTATTTTCAATATTAAATTCCATTCTATTTATTGGATAATAAGAACTATTTAATTGAATTTGAATTGTTTTTATAATTATCATTCTCCAATCTTTTGAATAAATAGATTGTTATTTTTTTGGAAAGATGAATCTGTTTCTTTGAATCCAATCAAGATATATCTTGGTCGGTATGCTAAATTTGCTACAGTTTATAGAATATGTTGAACCCTCTGTCATACTAAATTCACTACAGATTCGATTTAAATAATTTACATTTATAGATTTGTTGGAATTTAATCTTTCAAGGAGTTTGATTTCAGAATGTGGATTTAATGTCCATTCAGGTATATGCAATTCAAGTGTTGATAATTTTAATTTAGCTTTTGTATCTGCAGCTCCATAGAACAATCTTTTATCACCTTCTAGTCTATTACAGATGAGTTCTATAAAAACATTATGGAGCACCCGGTTATAGTTTTGAAGGAATCCGAACAAGTGTTTTAATTCAAAATAACCTTCAAATTTTTTCAACTTATAAAGTTCAGCTCTTTTATAGTAAGCATAATTTATATCTAAACCATCTTTATCTAAAATTTAGATTCTAAATCTCCTTTATTAACATCAGGAATCCAACCTGTTAATTCACCATATTCATTTTTATAATCACAACCAGTCAAAATAAAATTTAACATTGTAGAATATACTCCTGGATGTAAAACAGTTTCAATTTCTGATGATCCTAGTTTTAATCTCATGTTGGAGAATAAATTTGGAAAGAAATTGTTTTCTAGGGTTATATCTTTGTTTGCTTCAATTTCTAATTCAATTTTATAATATAATTTGGCATTACAAATATCTATTGGGTTTGATGTTTGAAGAGATTGAAAAACTATATCACCCCTACGATTTAAGTTTGCAATAGATCCTGAAGTTGGCGAGATTTTTAAAATATCATTTTTCTTGATTTCATGAGTAAATTCTTTATTATAATCAAGATTTAATTTATTTTTTTCTTGAATTTTAAGATTTATATTATTCATTTTTATAATAAAAATTTAAAAAATGATAAAAATCCGAACTCCGATAGCGCAGTGGGCTAGACTGGCACAGTGGTTCAAATGGATAGCGGTTCAAATCCTAACTACGGATAGTTTTTTTTTAACATAAAATAATATTAAAAATTTGAAAATAATATTGAAAATGGTGTGGGTATCTTAGATTTATATTTTATTTTATTTATTTTTATTTTATTTTATTTATTTTATTTTATTTTTTTATTAATTAAAAATTTAAAAAATGACAAAAATCCGAACTCCGATAGCGCAGTGGGAATAGACTGGCACAGTGGTTCAAATGCTAGCGGTTCAAATCACGTCTGAGGTTAGTTTTTTTTTCAACATAAAATAATATTAAAAATTTGAAAATAATATTGAAAAATGGTGTGGGTATCTTAGGAAATAAATCTTGTTTATTTATTTATTTATTTATTAATTAATTAATTTTTAAACATAAATATGAAAAAAAAAATATTGAAACGGGTGATGGTGGCGAACCGGTAATTATCGCCACCAGTCTTTCGAACACCCCCGGATCGATTCTATAATGTGCACATTTATTTCTTGGTTGTTTTCGGACCTCTTTCGGATTCGCTTTCGAATTCATTTGTACTTTCGAGCAGCACACTTAAAACGCCGATGAAATCGACTTCGTGAGCGAGAAGCGAATAATAAGGTGTGCTGCTATTATCGAATTGATTCTGATATATAAGTCTGGCCAGCTTGTATATTGGAAGAGATTTGATAAACGAAAGAGGTTGAAATAAAAAAAAAAAAAATGATCCGGATCAAAAAAAACTGTTGAGAGGACAGTGAAAAAAAAAAAAAATACCACTGTCCTCTCAGAGCAGTTTTACTATTTTCATAAAATTTTTTATTCTTCAAGATTAAGATTTATAAAATTATAAATTAGTCAAATAGCAACTTGCTAGTTGACATCCTCAAGTAGTGTGGTTATATCCCTAACGACCGCAAGCCGACATAACGTTTTTCATAGTTTTATCAGTATTTTTTCTCGTTTTATAGCCTTAAATCCATATTTTTTAAATCTTGCGAAATAAAGGAAAATAAAAAATATGCGTTTTTAAGGGGTTTTAAGTGTTTTTTTTACGTTTTATGGGGGAAAAATAGGTATAAAACATGAAAACAGTGGGAGGCTTGTGGTCGTTAGGGATATATCCCCACTACTTCCCGAAGACCTCTTTCAAGACACCGGGACAATGATCTCAAAACCGGGACAATCCCGGAAAACCGGGACATCTGGCAACCCTAGTATTGTCTTTACAACAATATATTTCATTTTATTGAAAAAAACAAATTAAATTAACGGCAATTTGAAACTTCTGTGCGTTTTATTAAAACTTTAAGAAAAAATCAAGTGTATATTTTACTTGTTGCTTACTTTCAGATTGAAAGATGAAATAAAAAATTTTTAAGTTACAAATATTCAGTTTCTTAGCAATGCAGATTTACCAATTTTTCAATAAATTATTCTAAATGCAAGATTACAAGCTCGGGGATAAATAGGAACATGAGATGACTTTTGTAAAACATAATTTTCCCAAAAATTAAGTTCTCCGAAGTTATATAAAGTATCTAGATAAAACCTATAAAATGAAATGTAAATTTTAATCATCTTCCGCTTTGCTGTTTTTATTAGTGCATCCATTTGTCGGTTGCTGTAAAGGGACAAGTAAAGTTTAACTAATAAGTATTTTTACATCGGAAACTGCAGTAGCACCATGTTACTATTATATCATTAATTTTCATTTAATCATCGGTCCAAAAGATTTTATAACATACATTGAATAAACTTCGGTCATCTCCATACTCGAGTTCTTAAACCTTGTCGACTGACGGGGTTAACCAATATTAGTGACCTGTATGAGTAAAATAGGCATGTCTGATATTAAAATTTTGATAATTATTTTGAATTTTATATGAAACAAAAATAAATATGCAAGATGTTGTGAACATATACAATAGTTTGGTATGTAACATTCAGATTATGTGGATTTTTATGTTTATATTAATCTTGATTTAGTTGGTTATTTCAGTCTATATTTTCTTGGCTTTTTAGAACCCCTCCTTGACATTTAGTATTTGTTTCATAATAATTGACTCAATAAATATATTAATAAATCATAAATTCAAATATAAATTGATTGTAATTTATTGTAAGTGACATTTAATAAAATCCAGACAATTGCGCTTTGTTTTAATTTTAATATTAACCCTTTAATGCATATGGACTTAAATAAAAGTCCATGAAGAAATGACTCGTAAAACATATCCATGATGATGTGACAAAGCAGAAAATGTGTTGTATATTAAGTATGGGAATAGTACAACATGAAGTAACGATATGTAGGACAGATAATCATTTTTTATATAATATTTTATGATTAACATTTGTTTAATTAATGTAAAATTTTGGAAAATTTTAAAACGCTGTTTACGTGGATTTGTATAGGTAAGAATGATTTATTGTCATGTTATTATGAATTCTAAAGCTGCTGTAAGACAAAATAAAGTAATTCCAAAAAAATTAAATGGCGCATTTGTTGGAATGCAATGTTTTACTGATGGACTTTAATATAAGTCAGCATGCATTAAGGGGTAATTAAAAACCAGTAATTCATACTTTCTTTATCTTTTACATAAACTCATACATTAGGGGGTGGGTGGTAGGGAGTCCCCTAACCCCCAAACCCAACCCTAAAAATAATTTCGGACCATTCATATTTTATTGTTTACATACTATTTGCATATTTCAAATTAAATTTTACGAATTACTTTTACTTATTGCAGGCAAATGAAACCTCCCACAACGTAAAGCTAAAAGTATAGCTCAAATGCGATTCGAAAAGAAGAAACGAGTTGCTGATACGCATTTGGTATTACCAACAGCTGAAATAAGTGACATTAGTGGCGATGAAGAGGAGGAAGAGCTGATAGATATTGAGGCACAACACCTTGCTGAGTACGAGTTGGTAGATATAGATGAAGATGAAAATGAAGAGGCGCCTGAAGAAGATCTATATGAAACACTGCGTGAGGAATATAGATGGAGGAAGCATGCTCCAGCTGAGCAGAATACGATGTTTGAGGACATGCAGAATGATGATCATGAAGAAGATAATGACATGTACTCTCCTTACGACTTTGCCAAAAAATTTTTTACCAACGAGCTTATCAGTTTGATTGTGGCACAATCAAACATGTACTCTGTTCAGCAGACTGGCAAATCTGCGTATATTACCAATGATGAAGTGGAAAGATTTATAGGTAAGCGGACTGCAGATTGTTTATATTCATTGAATCGTGCAATGTATTTCTTATCGCATTTCAGGGATACTTCTGCTGATGGGGGTATTCAGACTGCCTCAAAACCGTATGTATTGGAGTCCGAGTACATTCGTTCCCCGAATTGCCAATTCAATGACTAATAACCGCTTTGACGAAATCAAAGATTTTTGCATTTCAACGACAACGCCCTGTTACCTAACCGTGAAAGCCCACATTATGATAAACTGTATAAAGCACGACCCCTCCTTGATTACATTCGTAAAGTATGCCTCAGTTTGCGAAACACGGAGCATCAGGCTATTGACGAGCAGATGATACCAACAAAGTCACGTAATCCGGTGAGGCAATACCTTCCTAATAAGCCTTCCAAGTGGGGAATTAAGGTTTGGGCTCGCTGTGGTGTAAACGGATTGTTATTCGATTTTGAAATTTACACAGGGAAGGCAAATGCCCACCACAGCGCTTTTGGGATTGGTGGAGATGTTGTGTTAAAACTTTGTAACACCCTTCCAACAAGCGTGACAAATTACAAGTTATACTTTGATAATTACTTCAGCAGTATACCTCTTCTAATACAACTGCGTCAATTGAACCTATGGACGGTGTGCACTATTCGAAAGAACCGCACAAAAGGTTGTGACAAGTTTTTGGAGAAAGAGACTGCTCTTAAAAAACGTGGAAGAGGGAGTATTGATTGGCGAGTAGAAGAAAATTGCAACGTTCTGGTATTGCGGTGGATGGATTCTGGTGTCGTTCAGCTGGCCAGCAATTACCTGAATGCGGATTTGGGAGAACAATGTGACCGATACAACGCAAGAAAAGAAAGAGCGTGTGAAAGTCGACTGCCCCAAAATTGTACAAGTGTACAACAAACACATGGGTGGAGTGGATTTGCATGATATGTTGGTATCGTTGTATCGGGTGACTTTAAAAACTCGCAAGTGGTATCTTCATCTCTTTTTTACACATTAAATGTGATGGTAGTAAACGCTTGGATTCTTCACCGAGATCAAGAAAAGCGATTGAAAACATCCAAGAAGAAGCGATACACTGTGTTGAAATTCGTAACAGAGGTTGCCGATTGCTTCCTCTCTGTGGGTAAAACTGTGAAAACTGTGTCTCAAAATAAGAGAAAAAGATCCTTCACGCCAGTTGAAGACATCAGACACGATGGAATTGGACATTGGCCAATTTATCTTTCTAACCAGCAAAAGTGTTGACTATGTATGGATCTCAGGAAAGAAAAAGTTGGACGCACTATGGTGAAAATGCTCGAAATGCGACGTTAACCTCTGCTTGACTCATGATCGCAACTGCTTTTATGACTATCACATTAATTGACTGTTGTTTATGTTCTACTACACTCACAGACTTTCTGGATGCATTGTTAAGTGTTTCCCTTTACTTGTTGTTATTGCTACCCTTAATGCATGCTGACTTACATTAAAGTCCAACGAATAAGTGTACTCAAATGCGTTCTATTTACTCATCGAGGCACAATTGTCCATGAGGATACTCTGAGGAATAAGATTTAAGTCAAAAAACTTGAAAAAACCTCAACATACAATTTCCATGCATTAAAGGGTTAAAGGTAATTTTTGATGTTGAATTCCATGTATATTTATGATTTATTCTCTTTATTTATTATAAATATTTTAAAATATGTTTTAGATTTTATGATAAAATTTGTATATTTATTTTAACATTGACAAAAACTTGACGTTTCGCCTAACATGCTTTGGTTCATTATAATTACTATAATCTGATTTTTGGAGTTCTTAATTAACTGCTTCGCATATTGCAGAAAATGTGTCTTATGTGTGTGTGCCATAGTCAAAAGTGTCATTTAATTAAATTCATGACATGAAATAATGGTTTACATCAGTGTTTCCCAAAATATTGTCACCCAAAGTTTTACAAAAACTTTTTCGTGACCCCAACCATTTAATTAATTAAAATTTTTCCAAATGACCTAATTTAATGTATTTCATTCATTGTATGTTTGTTTTGCAATTTTCAAACAAATATTGAACATTTTTAGAACAGCTTTGTTTTGTTTAATCTCATTTTTGAAAATATAAAGAGATTAGATTTTTGTTAATTAAACTTATTTAAAATATTACATTTACAAAAATACATATTTCTGGTGATTTATTATTTTCTAATTTTTTATATTTAATTTTTATTAATATAATGATTTAGAAATTCAATGTTTCACTGTTTTTTTTATATTGAATTTGATTTTGTAAAAAAATGAGGATTATTTAAACAATGATTTTTAATTTAATAATATATTTTAAGTTCAATTAATAAATTGATAAAAGTGGGAGTCAGAGGCACTGTTGAGGGAGTTTACGTGTTTCTCTGGAAGGGAATGGTGGATTGTTTTGAAGGCTTGAGTTGCTGAGGAAAGGGGACTGGTTAGTACGACGTGGAATATGTGAACAACAGATTAGTATTTAAGCTCAAAAAATGCTTGTGTGTTAGATTGATCTCGTCTAATGGTAAGTCATAGTAAAGATCGATGAGTTCATTGGGCATGAAATTTTTGGATCCAAACCAACGTTGTGAAAGAGACACGCCACTTGAATGATTAGGTGTGTTGTGCCATCCTAGTAAAACAAATGGTAACGCTTTGACCCATGAAGTTGAAGTTGAGAGTATTTTGAGAGATGTGAGATGTTCAAAAAGATCCGATTCGAATTGTGCTCCTTGTTCAGTGATGATAGAGGTTGGAATTCCATAACGTGAAAACAAGGTGGATACTAAAGCTTGTGCGACCGTGTGAGCGGTGATGTCAGGGACAGGAACGGCCTCAAACCAGTGTGTTTTCCGATCAATCATTGTCAGGATGTAACAGAATCCTTCGTCTGTTGGAAGTTTGCCGACTAGGTCAATGTGAAGAATGTATTGAATCGCGAACCTCTTTGGAAAGGGGTGATTAGTGGTTTAGTGTGTTGGTTCACTTTGTGTTGTTGGTAGCCTTCACATTCGGATACCCACTTTTTTACATCTTTGAATAATGAGAACCATGTGACTTTTAGGCGTATGAGGTGGTATGTGGACTTAATTTCTGGGTGGTGCAAGTTGTGAATGGCGAGAAATGCTTCTTTCAGCGGCAAAGAGTGTAGGATTGATCTGAGAGTGTTTTATACATTGTATCATAATGTATACCGTCTATTGTCTGTAACGAGTCTTTGAAGTGGGCCAGATCTTTTGAGGTCGGTGGGGTTGAATCGAGGATATCTTGAGTAAGGACTGGGTTGGTGTGAAAGATGCTGAA